>CM061546.1:213491264-213756264 GCA_030864215.1 Capsicum pubescens
TCTCTCGCACCTTGGCCTCCCTTAACTCAAGTGGAAAGAGCCTGTCTAAGAAAGTAGTAGAGAACTCATCCAACTATATAGACACTGTATTGACACCTCAATTCTTTTCCACTTTATAATCCAGGTGTGATCGAACCCTTCCAACTGGTAAGTAGCTAAGTCACCACTCTCACTCAAGGTAACAGCCATAATATCAGTCACCTTCTGTACACAATCTAGGAATTCTTATAGATCCTCCTCAAACTTTGATTCGGAGAACACTAGGGGAATTATATTAGTAAAGTCTCAGATCCTTGTGGTTGCCATATTTACTAATGGGTTATATAAGGAAATAACAAGATAATTATTTTGGGCAAGCATCATGAAGGAAACCCTAAATTCAGCATAAGAGACCTGCTCATTCAGAAGGTCTTAAGGAATAGGTGGTGGTGTTGGCTGGACCCCATTCTTTCTTATGTTATCCCTTTTTGGAGACATTTTCAGTAAAGGGTAAAGAATTAATTAGAGGAAGAAGTTTATGGAGTTTGCACTTTATCGCACGACATGAATAATATAACAAGAGTGACTTTTCTAAAATGTTTCGTAGCCCTTTGCCCATAAGTGTAGAACGCTTCACACCTAAAAATACGACTTTACTTAATGCGGCTTGCAGACACCCTAGGACAATTTGAACTTTATGCTCTTATACTAAGTTTATCTTGACCCAAGAATATGCTCTGGTCGAAAAATGATGCTTAAGGTCATGAGTGACCCCAAGCTAACTATGATCTAGCACAAGATGTAAATGCTAAGAAAAGATAACAAAATATTATGCGAAAGTCATTTAAAAGTATTTGATAATCAAAGCAATATTAAAGTGAACTGAAATATATCTCTAAAAAACATGTCTAACTATTTGATTGTTTGAAAGCCTCTAAATATGATTAGTCGTTGGAATAGGTCCCCAACTAACTCTGACAAACTGAAATAACATCTGGTAAAAATACTAAGATTAATAAATAATAAAATAACTAGTCCTCGACTGATAAGGACTCACAAATGCTATATCTGAGTGAAACAAGGTCGAACTAAGTGCGAGTTGGGAAGTGAGCGTTCAAACCAATCTTATAAGACAACATAGCACAAAAGAGGTGTAATACCCTAAAAGTTCCTAGATAAGTTTAAAACTATACATTATATATTCAATGGCCAAAAAGTAATTATGTCAAGACAAAATTCTATTTCATGATCATTCACCTTAGGTATAAAGGTTTTTCGATGAAAATTATAGTCATTATAAGAACTTAGAGCAAAGTCGAGTTGAGAACACTTTTATAAATTAAGTTTTTGTATTTGATCCTAGAAAGTTAAATGTTAATCTATTTTATCTCCGATAATATAACACTCAGGCATACTACTTGATATCGAAAGAAAAATCTTTGAGTCTTCTTTTCAATGCATCTGATTTCAACTTAATCTGATATCAGAGTAGAAAGTTATGCTAATTTTACTTCAGAGTGTCCGTCTGTCAACAAGGTGACGACTTGAGTTGATAAGCCATCAACTAAATGACAATCTATCAACCTTGTCGTCTGCCTTAACCAAAATGTGACCAAATCCAGCAATAAGGTAATGACTTAAGATTATAAGTTGTCAACTAAGTGACGACTAGGTTGATAAGTCTCCAACTAGTTGACATGTTATCAACTAAGTAGTCAGCCTTAACCAGATCATTCAGAGAAAGCGACGACTAGGTTGATAAGCCATCAACTAGTTGACAGGCTATCAACTAAGTCATTAACTTAAAATTTCTGCAATTTTTATTTAGTTTTCCTAGGGGTATTTTTGTATTTTCCTCAACTCAAACCCTACTCCACTTAACCTAAATCATCAAATAAGAATTATTAGCCATTACTAATCAGTTTTAAATGCCATTAATCCTCTCCATTTTCAAGAACATTAAGATTAGTTTTTTCTCATCAAGTCATCTCTCAAGCCTCAAAATTTAAGATTCTTCTCAAGAATTCAAGCATCCAAGGTCCCAATTCCAAGCTTCTTAGTCAAGGATTCACACAATTAAGGTATGTGGGGTACAAATTAATGGGTTCCTTTCACCTATTGAGTCCTAAAATCAATTTTATGTTCAAGTATGAGTTTTTAATCATCTTTTATGAAATTATCCAAGAAAATCATGAATTTAATTAATGTTTTCTTAGTAACTTAAATATAAGCCATGAAAATATATGCTCCTATGTAAAAGAGTTTACTCCATGTCTCATATTTCAATTACTCATGTTTTATTCATATGATTCCATGGCAATCTTCAATCATGAATTGAATCATGTGAAGACATTATTTTCTCAAGTTTAACTCATCCCTATGTTTATGTTCATGCATTTCACTCATTTATTAAAATGTCTCATTATTTAGGTATTTGAATCATGACATTAGTTTAGTGTTGGTGGGTTATGAACACCCGATACCTACATGTTTATGAGTTCTTCATACTTTGTATGCACTTATTTTTTTTATATCAGGACTTGTGCTTAGCAGCTTTGGTGCATACATCAGTTAGGATATTGGTGTCTTTCAATTGTAGTAGGATTTAGCACCGAGTGGGAAGTGTAGGTTCAATGCATCCTACTTCCCTAAAATCTATATGTAATTGTAGCTTTATGGTCCTCGCCATAGAGTGTTTCCCCTTATCCAATATGGGCTCAGTTTAGTGATCACTCCAGTTCAGGTTCTAGTTTGATGGCAAGATTAAGACAGCCCTACTCAAGGTGGGTTAGACATTGGACTCCATGATAGCTCACATAGTTTATATCGGTTACATGATAGCTCCCATAGTTTTAGTCCATATTTAGGTAATCTCAGTTCAGGTTTGCTTGACCATGTAATAAGATTTCAGTAATTGTTCGGTTAGTTTTACATATTATTTAGTTATTTAGATCATGTCAGTACATGTTAAACTTGGTCTTGCACTCTCAGTTTTATATGTTCATGTTTTAATACTCAGTATCATTATTTGACCATCAGTTCAGTTTTACAGCATGTTCAAGTTTACATGGGATTTACATACAGTATACATGTTTTACCGCTTCCTAACTTACACAATTATTTTTATCTCATGACTTATAAATCTCACTATGACTTAAAATATTCACGTGTAATCTTTTTTTAAATGTATGTTTCAACAAATAACTTATATCCTTAGTTTTAAAGCATGTTTAAAATATTTCCATGATTTATTATATGTCACCATATACTCAGTACATTCCAACGTACTGACCACATATATATATATATATTTGTGGCTACATCCTTCATAATATTATATCAGATGTAGCTCATATACCAAGGTCAGACAGTTCTCAACTTTCAACCAGCAATTGATGAATTCTCTTATTTTGGGAACTCCAGACAGTTGTAGTTCATATACTATATTGTTATTATTTTTATGTATTGATTTTTGGTAATTGGAGGCATGTCCTAGCTGCCTACAGTGACTATAGTAGATGCTTCATACATAGTCAGTTAGAGTCATAAAATGTAACTCATGTTTTTCTTCAAATTTATCAGGTTGTAAGCTATATTAATATTGCATTCATTCCAATTATCTCATAAGTATGCTTCCACTAAGTAAATTTAGCTTTTATTTACATTAAAAATCAGTTTCTCAAGTATCATACCAGTACATGTATTATCTTGGGATCAATTATGGTTCTAAGCACTATGTTATGATTAGGAGTAGACTCGAGCCATGACAAACATGGCATAAGAGCATAAGGTTCAAGTGTCCTAGACTGTCAATAAAGCCCTATCAAGTAGAGTCTTGCAGAATGGAACTGAAAGGTCTGTACATTTCTTCAAGAGTGTACAGGCAATTTAAGAAATATTTCCCTTCTTTCATGTCTCAGACTTTGTAGTAAAGATGTTCTCTAAGGAACTTATGAAAATTCTTACATTGCTCCATTCATATCTACTCTGCCTCATTTTTAAGGTAATATAAATAGTCAAGCTTAAATTCCTACTGATAGAGATTTCCAAGATAATCTCCACAGATAGCTATGATATTGCTTGTAGGCTGAAAAAGATCCTATCAGTCCCTTTTTGTTCCGAATTTTGAAAGATTTCATTTATGCTTATGAAAATCGTGCAATATTGCTAAATCAAATATGCCCTCAGATCCTTTCTCAGAATCATAAGATAGAATATAATCTAGAGTTAGTAACATGAACCCAAAAGTTTAGCAGCAATAAAGTGAGACAGTGTTTATTGGGATTTAGTACTTTATGTATCCATGGGGCTATTTGTATAAAAGCTAAATCAGTAGGCTTGAAATAGTGTATGCAAGAATTTATGTTTATTGATTTTAAATTAAGTATAAAGATGTGTTTATGATCTAGAGGTATACCCAAGGTGATATAGGATAGTATTATTTCTAAGTTTTAATAGCGGGTGTGCTTAAATAGCACTCTTGAGTTGTTAAGTGAGAATGGGGCTATGTAGTATATGGTGTTCTTTCCACCTAAGTTATAGGTTATAGGTTGATAATGTTGGGGATGCTGGTGTAATGGTAATTCTCACGGTTTAGGGAAAATTATAAGTTAAGAATGTGATATTAGTAGGCTATGAATGAAAAAAAGCAGATTATGTGTTCAGAGAGGCACGTATGTGTCGAGAAAGGTTTAAGTATGTGATGATGATTCTGAAAGATAAAGAAAGTTAAGGATAGTACATTTTAAGGGAGTGTTCAAGAACAATGTTAGCATAGTTCATTAAAATTCTGGGAATATCCATGTCAAGTTTTAGTATCTAAGTTTTAATCGTGGATAATTGAGCAAATAAAAAGAAGAGTTTGAAAATATAGATGGTGTGAACTTAGTGTATGGTGACACTCTTGAAGATTCGAAGTTAGTTAGTATTTATGTTATTATATGATAACTATTGGGACTATAGAAAGTTGAAAGTTCTATTTCAGAAGGAAGTATTAGCATTTGGTTTTACACTTTCAGGTGTAGTCTTTCAGGGTTAGTTTATTATATTTGTGTATTGTTATATCTCGAACTCAAGAGTAAAGTTGTTGCAAATCAGTTTAGAGTTCATTAAAGGGGTCCACAAACATAGAATGATTTCTTAAATATAAGTGGGGAAATGATAGAAGTAGGAACCAAGTCAGGCTATCAGATTCTAGTACCAATGTCAATGAGTTTTTGAGCAAAAGTAAGGGAGGAACATGCCCTACCCATTCTTATCTCAATGCAAAGTTTTGTACTTCAGTCATAACTACATCTACTCATGCCTTACATGTTAGCTCTAATATCATAACTCATATACATATTTTTTATATAAAATTATGTATGCTCCAGTTCTTAGTATGAGGAGTTCCAGTTCACACAAAAGCACGAATCCTATTCCATGAATTTATGAAATTCGAAACTAAAGTCATTCAGCTCATGAGTCATGTACTCATGCTTTATAGTATGTTCAGTTCCAGGCACTCATGCTACACTCTTAATGATCATCAAAATTCAGATTATGTCATGTATATCCTCAGTTTAAATCTATTTAATAAAGTCGTGCCTTTGATACTCTATTCCTCATAACTCAGTTAAGTGTCAATTTTATGTATTGTATTCCTTAATGCTTTAGGTCCTTTTGTTCTAACATTTCACTGACCTCTCCTTATGTTAATGTAGTGGTGATGAAAAAAATTGATGAATAATGGTTTTGATAGGATAGTGTGAATGTGTAATACCCCGTATATTTCTAAGCTAGGTAATGAACCATTGTTCCTATGCATGAAACCTCCTATCTTGTGAATCATATTTGATTACATGACTTACAATGAGTATCCTAGTGATAATATATCTTATTATGTGTTAAGCATGTTCATATAAGTCCCTTAGAGTAAGGCAAGCTAAGAGCTTTTGAATCCATCAAGTTTTAGTGCTTGATTTTGCAATAATAATCTTTGAAAAAGAATAAATTGATTTATATATTGTATTTTGATAGATTTATACCCACCAAATTGTAGAGAATCGAATTATCTTTCAAACGATATCAATTTTACCAAAATCCGACATCCGAGCAAGAAAATATGGCTTTGTGAAATGGAGTGTGTCGCCTAACAAATCGCATAAGGCTACTGGAATGGGTATGCCATAAGTTGTGCGACACCCACCTTAAAGTGTGCCAAAAGGTGTGCGACGAATACCTTAGCTTGTGCCATAAGATGTGCAGCACACACCTTAGCTTACGCGATAAGGTGTGCGACGCATACTTAGGATTCCAGTGACGAAAACACTTCGGTTTTGAGTTATTTTGAGGGAAACTAAGTATTTTGACACTTCTTAAACGTCCTTAAAATTAACCTTACGAAATTTATAGCTCCTAATAACTTTAAAACCCTATTAACATCTTATGTTCATTATCCAAGAGCATAATAGGAGAAAAACAACTAGGGTTGCACCTTCGAGCTTGAAGGTCCAATCTTTCAACAATTTCATCACCATTAAGGTATATGTAGTGTTAATCTATGGATCCCTTTCATTCATAGAGTTCAAGAACCATGTTTTAAATATTATTTTGTGATTGTCTTTTTGTGATATGAACATTTACATGTTGATGATTTGTTGTTTAAATTTCAAGATGATATCTAAACATGTTTTCATGAAGTATACATGTTTGTTAGTTGAAACCCATGAATTTTTGGTGGTTTAATATGGTGAGATTCATGAACACACCTAAGCCAAAATAATGCATGCAAAGTGTTTGATAAAATGCTTAGGATGATAGTATTCATGTCCCATGATCTAATAGTGCTTAAATGACAAGTCCATGCTCTATGCTTTATGATTCCACATGAATTCCACGTTATTGATATGTGTTATTGTTGTGACATGGATAGAGAATGGTATTGAAGCTATGCAAGTATATACATATTGTATGCATTTTTTTTTCGTGTATAAGATGTTGAGAACTATGCTTACTGTGAAATCCCCTACTTATGATATTGTAAATCGTGGACTCTACTATTCTGATCAAGTCAGTCATGTGTGTCAGTTTTCTTCCATCGAGTCTTGGGGGTACTTGTACCCGAAAAATATAGTTTTTTTCCTAGAGCCATGTTATGTTATCGTGATACTCTCAGTCAAGCCATGATCTATAGAACTCAGTCAGTCACGTCACTCAGGAAATCTCAGAAATCTCATGATCTCAGTTAATAATCAAATAGTAGTACTATTCTGTCAGTCAACGGAAGTCAGTTACTCAGTCCATATACAGTCAACTAATCATGTTCATTCTCTTCAAATAGGATTAGAAGTTAGCATCAAGTGAACACAAGGATGGGAACACACCGTTAGATGAGGGTGTGTGTGATGCCCCAAAAAAAAATTCCCATTAAGATCTAGGACGAAAATGTGTTGAATTCTGTTCTTTATTGTGATTAATAATTTTTCTATGTGGAATTTCTGGATATGCAATAGGTCATAACGTAGAGCATCGAATAAGCTTTCCAACTATATGTGGATGATCCAAAATGGACACTAGAGCGATGATTTATGATCATTCCGATCTAACCGTGAATAATGGTGAACAGTAAATGTGCAGGAATAAAATACTGAGGCCAGGAAAATTTTAGGGTCAAATTCAAACGACCATAACTCCCTGTACATAATGATCTGGGTAAGCTACTATATATCAACAGAAAACTCTGAAAGTCCTCTTTCCAATGAAAGTTGTTTCATCCAATTTGGCCATTGGAGTAAAAAGTTATGGTCGATCTACTTCAGCCTATCAAAACAGCTCACCAAAGGATAAATTTGACATTATTTGATTTTTAAGGGTATTTTGGTCATTCCCACTCCAATTCATCCGGGTAAACCATTGATTTAATTCCATTAAGAGCTTCAATAGCTCATTTTTCTCCAAAATTTTCTAAGGCTCAAAGCCCAACCCTAATACTCCAAATTTCATCCTTCTATGTCTCTTGATTGAACCGTAGAAATTTCAAATTGATTTGGGATTCGAGTTGATCATGTTAAGGGCTTCGAGAAGCACCCTTTATTTTCGTGAATAAAGTTTCGGAGTCGGAAGTTCATATTTATCTTCCATTTTTAGGTATGTGGGGCTTTGAACAAGATTATCCTTTCGATCTTGTGCCCGGTATTTTTGTTGAATTACATTGACATGAGATTTTACATGTTTTACCATGAATTGGAAATATGGTTTTATATCTTATATTATTTTCCATGAGATATGGGATTATGTCATCCGATATGTGTATGATGTTGAGATGGAATTATGTCCAAAAAGTATTTGATTATGTGATTATGATGATTTAATTTGTTAAGCCTTGATTTATACTATCACTCCACTATATCCTTATTATGAATTTATAATTGATATTGGAAATTCTATATCCCTACTATGGGTTGATTTCTCAAGTACCTTTAAATGAGAGTTGGATGGCAAATTGAGAAATATTGATATTGAAGTTGCAATGAGTCTTGGTATTTTCTGGATGGTTTTGATGAGTTAAATTATTGAAAATATTATGTATTGAGTCTTCATATCCTTGTCCAAATGTCGAGTCAGTTATGGTTCAATGCATTGATACTTTGTTGATGTTGAGGAAAATTAAAATGTTTTGAGCTAAAATGTGCTCAGTTAGGAATCCACAAATTGATATGATTTGATAAATAAGAAAGATATTTGATTTGGTCTTTATAATAGACCCTTGTGATGTTGTGGTGGATTTCCTAACGCATTCTGAGCTTGTGGGGGAGTAGTACTTAGCATCGAGAGGGAAATTTGGTATTTCCCCAAACCTATGTGCCACCGTAGAGTTGTTTGATTATGATATTATTGGCCAGAGAGCCCAATTGTGATTATTGCAGTTTTAAGGTCGTACTTCCTGGCAAAGAGTATGACGCTCCCGCCAACGGGGGTTTCAAGCGTTAGTATTCCACGTGGTTCATGTGGGGTTGTCCGTTATAGAAAACTCCCCTGTCCATAAAAGTCATGTTTATTGAAATACCGAGTCACTTCGAGTTTTGATGTGGTAAGTCAAGTTGCTTATGATGATCTATAATGATTTATGAGGTTTTTCTACTACATTTCCTATCTAAGATGTTATGAGTTGCATGATTCAATGTCCCTCAAGCTAGGTGTGTCATTATGGTTCGTATGTTACGTTTTTTGCAAAATTTATGATATTATTTATATTTTGCATGTACCCCCACATATTCAGTACGTATCTTGTGCTGACCCATATATTTCTCTATGGGCTACATTCTTACCACGATGTAGGTTCAGGTACTCAGCCGCAGCCGCGACAGTGATATCCGAGTGTCGCATCTACATTTCTTTAGTGGTGAGTCCTCATGGTTCGACGACCAAGTTGCTAGTTTTGGTGTTGTTGTTTTGTGATCCCTTTGGTCTGTTGAGTCAGTTGGGGGTTTGTCCCAATGGCTCTTTGATTTTGTTGTATAGAGTCTATGTCAAACTAGTGTATTATTGGGTTGGTTTGTGTATAGACATTCCATATATGTACAGTCTAACGATATTCCATGCCATGTGCTATATGATATGATATGTACTTATATATATATCCTTAGCGTAGCATGTATGATGTTGTGTTGGAACCCAAGGGTAGTGTTTTTGCTTAAAGTGTTAGCTTGAGGCTACGTCTAGCCTTGGGCAACGTGTGGCATCTCGGGATGATATTTCAGGATGTTACAAACTTGGTATCAGAGCCTAAGGTTGTGAAGAGTCCTAGGGAGTTTGACAAGCCATGTTACGTAGAGTCTTGAGCATCGGTGTGTAGCGCGCCACACCTATGATCAAGAGGCTGCGGGGAGTTCTAGGAAAAGTCATTTCTTTCTTTCTATAAGAGTCTATCATGCTTACAATTGTTTCCTTCTTCTTTTAATTTGTGCGTTCTTACGACAGAAAATGCCTCCACGTCAAGCTCATAGAAACAACAACCAACCTCAACTCGTTGATCCGTTACCTGAGATAGTATCCCATGCTAAATTTCGGGTAGCTTTTCAGATGCTAGCCCAGGTAGTTACCTCCAATACTCAGGCCAATTCTCCACCTCCGTACAAAAATAATTTGGCAGCTGCACGAATTCATGATTTTATGTAGATGAATCCACCAGAGTTTCATGGGTCGAGAGCAGGTGAGGACCCGTAGATGTATGCTGATGAAATAAAGAAAATTACACAGATTATGTACGTGACTGAGAAAGAAAATGTGGAGCTATCTTCTTATCGGTTGAAGTATGTTGCCTATGACTGGGTGCAGATGTGGAATAAGGGTAGAGAGGAAGATACCGCTCTGGTGACTTGTCAAATATTCCAAGATGCTTTTTAGGATAGATTCTTTCCTCTTGAGTTACGGGAAGCTAAGATAAAGGGTTTATGAATTTGAGACAAGGCTTCATGTCGGTTAAGGAGTATTGTCTTAATATTAATCAGCTATCGAAGTATGCTCCCAATATGATGGCTGACTCGAGGACTAGTATGAGAAAGTTTCTAACTGGGTTGTCGAGTTATATGGTGAAAGAATATACATCTGCTATGATCAATAGGGAGATTGATATTCCTAGGTTAATGATTCACAGCCAACAGATTGAGTCAGATAAGATAAAGGAAAGAGAAAGAGTAAGAGGGATTAAGAGAGTCAGATCGGAGCAACAGGGGTCTGGTAAGACTAAATTCTCCATAGGGAGTCGCCCTCAATTTTGGAGATGTCCATTTATACCTGCACCTTCCTCAGCTAGTGCTCCCGTATATCGGGGAAGGTAGGAGCTCGGGAATAGGTCGGTACCTTCCAGGTCTCAGGACAGTGTAAGCAACTGACCTCATTCTCCTTCGTGTGCTAAGTGTGGTAAATACCATTTTGGGAAGTGTTATATGGGGCAGTGGGGCTATTTTGGTTGTGGAAAGTTGGGCCACATACTTAGAGACCGCTCGTATGCCAGATAGTAGAGTCGTGATGCCCATCCCCAGAGTCAGGCTACCAGTGCCCTGCCTCCTACAGCGCGTCCAGTTCCTCCTCAGGGTGCTTCATCTAGTACTGCTGACGGTCAACGCCAGAATCGTTTCTATGTTGTACCACCTCGTTAAGAGAAGGAGGACTCTCCCGATGTTTTCACTGGTATGCTCCGTGTTTTCTATTTTGATGTCTATGTGTTGATGGACCCCGGTTTGAGTTTTTCTTATGTGACACCTCTGGTTGCTGTAACTTTTGAAACGGATCCTTAAATAATTTCTGAGCCTATTTTAGTTTCTACTCCGGTAGGAGAGTCTGTCATTGCTAAGCGGGTGTATAAGAAATGTCCCATTACTGTCTTTCATCAGGTTATGTATGCTGATTTGATTGATCTAGATATGGTTGACTTTGATATCATTCTGGGTATGGATTGGCTTCACTCGTGTTATGCGTCTATTGATTGTCGTGCCCATGTGGTCAAGTTTTAGTTTCCAGATGAACCTATCCTTGAATGATCCGGGAGTTCTATGATTCCTAAGGATCGTTTCATATCCTATCTCAAAGCTAGGAAGTTGATTTCCAAGGGTTGCATCCACCATTTGGTTCGGGTTAAAGACACTAAGTCTGAAACCCCGACCATTCAGTCAATTAATGTTGTTAATGAGTTTCTTGATATCTTTCCGAAAGATCTCCCTGGAATACCTCTTGATAGAGAGATAGAGTTTGGGATTGACCTTCTTCCCAATACCCAGCCTATTTCCATTCCTCCATATCGCATGTCTCCCGCGGAACTTAAAGAGTTGAAGGAGCAATTGAAAGATCTTTTAGACAAAAGCTTTATCAGGCCTAGTGTGTCCCCGTGGGGTGCACCTGTCCTGTTTGTGCGTAAGAAAGATGGTCTTTTATGGATGTGTATTGATTACCGGCAACTTAATAGGGTTACTATCAAGAATAAATATGCGTTTCCTTGAATTGATGATTTATTTGATCAATTGCAAGGTGTGAGCTACTTTTCGATGATACACCTCAGATCCGGTTATCACCAACTTAAGGTTAGGGAATGTGATATCCCCAAGACAGCCTTTCGAACCCGTTACGGTCATTTTGAATTTCTAGTGATGTCTTTCGGGTTAACTAATGCTCCAGCAGCTTTCATGGATCCTATGAACCATGTATTCCGGCCATAGCTGGATTTATTTGTAATAGTGTTCCTTGATGATATTCTTATTTACTCCCGAAGTGAGGGTGATCATGCAGATCATCTCCGAATCGATTTGGAAACTTTTCGAACTCAGCGGTTGTATGCTAAGTTCAGTAAGTGTGAGTTCTGGCTGAACTCTGTAGCCTTCTTCGGTCATGTTGATTCTTCCAAAGGTATTAGAGTTGATCCTTAAAATATAGAGGCTATAAAGAGTTGGCCTAGACCTATTTCTCCTTCTGATATCCGAAGTTTCTTGGGTCTAGCTGGTTATTATCATCGTTTTGTTGAAGGGTTTTCATCTATTGCATCTCCTATGACCCATTTAACCCAAAAGAAAGTGACGTTCCTGTGGTCCGAATCTTGCGAGAAGAGTTTTCATAAGTTGAACACTCAACTCACTTCAGCCCCTGTGTTGACTTTGCCTGACGGTGTTGATGGTTTTGTCGTGTATTGCGATGATTCCAGAGTTGGTTTGGGTTGTGTATTGATGCAAAAGGTCAAGGTTATAGCTTATGCTTCCAGGAAACTAAAGCCTTATGAGAAGAATTATCCTACCCATGACCTTGAATTAGCTGTCGTGGTTTTCGCTTTGAAAATCTGGAGACATTATTTGTATGGTGTCCATGTCGACGTCTTCACGGACCATAAGAGCTTGCAGTATGTATTCACCTAAAAAGAGTTGAATCTTAGGTAGAGACGATGGTTAGAACTGTTGAAATATTATGATATGAGCATGCTATATCATTCGAGCAAGGACAATATAGTAGCATATGCCCTTAGTCGGAAGTCCATGGGTAGCGTAGCACATGTGGAGATTGGTAAGAAAGAGTTGGCCCGTGAGGTACATCGTTTGGATAGTTTGGGGTTTAGGTTGTTTTGTGATACTGAGGGCATTATAGGAGTGCAAAGCGGTTCCGAATCCTCTTTAGTTTTGGAAGTGAAGGAGAAGAAAGACAGGGATCCTACCTTGGTCAGGTTAAAAGAGTCAGTTAAAGACCAAAAGGTGGAGGTTTTCTCCCAAGGGGGAGATGGCGTTTTGAGACTCCGAGAAAGATTATGTGTTCCTGATGTTGATAACTTGAAGTAGAGGATTATGGTGGCAGCGCATGGTACGCGATACTCCATCCATCCTGCTGCTACCAAGATGCACCATGATTTGCGGGAAATCTATTGGTTGAACGGTATGAAGAGGAACATAGTAGAATTTGTAGTGAAGTTTTCCACGTGTCAACAGGTTAAAATAGAGCGTCAAAGGCCCAGTGGCATGATGCAAGAGTTTAGCATTCCTACTTAGAAGTGGGAAGAAGTGAATATGGACTTCATAGTTGGTTTGCCTCCTTCTCGTCACCATCATGATTTGATTTGGGTTGTCGTAGATCGGATAAAGAAATCAGCTCATTTATTGCTTGTGCATTCATTGTATACAGCTGAAGATTATGCTAGAATATATATTCGGGAACTCGTCAGACTTTATGGAATCCCTTTGGCTATTATTTCTGACAGAGGTACTCAGTTTACCTCTCAGTTTTGGAAATCTTTCCACAAGGGTCTTGGTGCACAAATTCATTTAAGTTCTTCTTTCCATCCGCAAACAGATGGTCAGGCCGAGGGGACCATTTAGACTTTAGAAGATATGTTGAGGTCTTGTGTGCTTGATTTTAAAGGTAGTTGGGATGAGCACTTAGCATTAATCGAGTTTGCTTACAATAACAGTTTTCATGCTACTATTGGAATGGCCCTGTTTGAAGCTTTGTCTGGTAGAAGGTGTAGATCACCCATTGGTTGGTTTGAAGTTGGTGAGGCTACCGCGACTGGACCGTATGCGGTGTTCGAGGCTATGGAGAAGGTTACGTTAATTTGGGAAAGGTTGAAAACCGCCCAAAGTCGTCAAAAATCATATGTAGATGTAAGGAGGAAAGACCTTGAATTTGATGTTGGTGATTTAGTGTACTTGAAAGTTTCACCCATGAAAGGGGTGAAGAGATTTGGGAAGAAAGGGAAACTAAGTCCCCGTTACATTGGTCCCTATAAGATTGTGGATCGCATTGGGAAGGTAGCGTATAAGGTTGAATTTCTCACGGAGTTATCTAACGTCCATCCAGTTTTCCATGTTTCTATGCTTAAGAAGTCTATTGGTGATTCTGTTGTGATTGATCCTTCCGAAAGCTCGGGTATTCAAGATAGTCTTTCATATTAAGAGATTCCAGTTGAGGTTTTTGACTTTCAAGTTCGTAGGCTAAGAAAAAAGGAAGTTTCTTTGGTTAAAGTGCTTCAGCAAAATCAATCCATGGAGAGTGCTACTTGGGAGGCCAAAGCGTATATGCGCACCAAATATCCCCACCTTTTTCCTACAAATCCTGAGCATGTCAAAGGTATCGTTCTCTTTTGAGTTAATCCTTATTGCTATGTTTATCTTGGCTTGTGTGTTTTCTACGATATCCAAAAAAATCTAGAATGCAGCATATGCTTGGGCAAGATGATTTTTCTCTATAAACTCATTTTCATAGTATTCTTGACCTACCTATCAACATTCGAGGATGAATGTTTCCAAGGTGGAGATGATGTCATACCCCAAAAAAAAATTCACGTTAAGATCTTGGACGAAAATGTGTTGAATTCTGTTCTTTATCGTGATTAATAATTTTTCTGTGTGGAATTTCTGGATATGTGACCTGTCATCGAATAATCTTTCCAATGATATGTGGATCATCCAAAACGGACACTCGAGCGATGAGTTATGATCATTCCTATCTAACCATGAATAGTGGTGAACAGTAAATGTGCAGGAAAAAAATACTGAGGCCAGGCGAATTTTAGGGTCAACTTCAAATGATCATAACTCCTTGTACATAATGATCTGGGTGAGCTACTATATATCAACAAAAATCTCTGAAAGTCCCATTTACAATGAAATTTGTTTCATCTAATTTTGCCATCGGAGAGAAAAGTTATGGTCGATCTACTTCAGCCTACCAAAATAGTTCACCAAAGGACAGATTTGACATTATTTGATTTTTAAGGGTATTTTGGTCATTCCCACTCCAATCCATCCGGGTAAACCGTGGATTTAAGTCCATTAAGAGAATTCAATAGCTCATTTTTCTCCAAAATTTCCTAAGTCTCAAACCTCAACCCTACTACTCCAAATTTCATCCTTCTATGTCTCTTGATTGAACTGTAGATATTTCAAATTGATTTGGGATTCAAGTTAATCATGTTAAGGTCTTCGAGAAGCACCCTTTATTTTTGTGAATAAAGTTCCCGAGTCGGAAGTTCATATTCATCTTCCATTTTTAGGTATGTGGGGCTTTGAACAAGATTATCCTTTCGATCTTGTGCCCGGTATTTTTGTTGAATTACATTGACATGAGATCTTACATGTTTTACCATGAATTGGAAATATGGTTTTATATCTTAAATTATTGTCAATGAGCTATGGGATTATGTCATCTGATATGTGAATGATGTTGTGATGGAATTATGTCATAAAAGTATTTGATTATGAGAATATCATGATTTAATTTGTTAAGCCTTGATTTATACTATCATTCTATTATTTCCTTATTATGAATTTATAATTGATATTGGAAATTCTATAACCCTACTATGGGTTGATGTCTCAAGTACCTTTAAATGAGAGTTGGATAGCAAATTGAGAAATGTTTATATTGAAGTTGCAATGAGTCTTGGAATTTTATGGATGGTTTTGATGAGTTAAATTGTTGAAAATATTATGTATTGAGTCTTCATATCCTTGTCCAAATGTCGGATCGGTTATGGTTAAATGCATTGATACCTTGTTGATGTTGAGGAAGATTAAAATGTTTTGATCTAAAATGTGTTGAGTTAGGAATCCACAAATTGATATGATTTGATAAATGAGAAAGAGATTTAATTTGGTCTTTATGATAGACCCTTGTGATGTTGTGGTGGATTTCCTAACGCGTTTTGAGCTTGTCGGGGAGTAGTACTTAGCATCGAGATGGAAATTTAGTATTTTCCCAAACCTATATGCCACCGTAGGGTTGTTTGATGACGATAGTACTGTCCAGAGAGCCCGATTGTGATTATTGCAGTTTTAAGGTCATACTCCCTAGAAAAGAGTATGACGCTCCCGCCAACAGGGGTTTCAAACGTTGGTATTCCAAGTAGCTCACGTGGGGTTGTCGGTTATAGGAAACTCCCCTGTCCATAAGAGTCATGTTTATTGAAATACCGAGTCACTCCGAGTTTTGATGTGGTAAGTCAAGTTGCCTATGATGATATATATTGATTTATGAGGTTATTCTCCTACATTTCCTATCTAAGAGGTTAAGAGTTGCATGATTCAATGTCACTCAAGCTAGGTGTGTCATTATAGTTCGTATGTATGTTTTTATGAAATTTATGATATTATTTATATTTTGCATGCGCCCCCACATACTCAGTACGTATCTTATGTTGAACCACATATTTCTCTATGGGTTACATTTTTACCACGATGTAGGTTCAGGTACTCAGCCACAGCCACAACAGTGATATCCGAGTGCCGCATCTATGTTCCTTTAGTGGTGAGCCCTCATGGTTCGAGGACCAAGTTGCTAGTTTTGGTGTTGTTGTTTTGTGATCCCTTTGGTCTGTTGAGTCAGTTGGGGGTTTGTCCCAATGGCTCGTTGATTTTGTTGTATAGAGGCTATGTCAGACTAGTGTATTGTTGGGTTGGGTTGTATATAGACATTCCATATATGTACAATCTAACGATATTCCGTGCCATGTGTGATGTGATATTATATGTACTTATATATATATATATCGTTAGCGTAGCGTGTATGTTGTTGTGTTGGAACCCAAGGGTAGTGTTTTCTCTTAACAGGTTAGCTTAAGGCTACGTGTAGCCTTGGTCACCGTGTGGCGTCTCGGGATGATATTTTGGGGCATTACAGTGTGATTCTTAGCATTCATCCTTGCATTCCAGAACTATGTAGCCAGCATAGGTTGAGACATCAATACCTGTCTATTGAGGGTAGATGAGGTTGCTTAACCTATCTGATTAGGGTGCCACCGTTCTCATTAGAGTACCTACCAGATGAGGGTCACTCGCAGCTTGTCTTTACCAGTGGTGCGATATTGACACCTTTCCAGTTGGGGCAGAGATTGGACCCCAACTTAGCTATATTCGTTAATGGGGCATGTCGGTTAAACAACTACCTTCCATAGTTTCAGTCCCTATCTCAGTAAAAGAACTCAGATAGTCCTTTATATTTTAGTATATCAGGACTATCAGCTATAGTCAATTCAGTTATAGAATGGAACACAGATAGTTCCATTAGATTCAGGACTGTCAGACACAGTCATCTATGTTATTAGAATTTCAGTAGTTGTCATGCTAGATATCAGTAGATCATTTATTAGTGTCCAGATCTAGAGATCACGTAATCAAGATCTCAGTTACTATGTATGCATGTTTGCACTCTCACGTTCATATCATTCAATCAATTAACATCATTCATTTATGTAAACCCTTGAATTTAGCATATCTCACTCGTATACTCAGTACTCTCAGTTGTACTGACGCATTTGCGCTATGGTGCTTTCTTTTATGTTACACCATAGGTTCACAGACACGAGTTCCAGATCAGCAGTAGCAGTAGCATTCCTGTCGCAGAGTTGCAGTGAGTCCTCATCCATTCGAGGACGATATTATTTTATTTCATTTATTATTTCAGTTCAGTTTTACTGGATGGAATTAGTTTGAGACATGTTCCTTCAACTCCTTATTCAGACAGTATTTAGAGGCTTTTAGATTTACTTCAGATTTGATTCAGATATCAGTTGTTTTGGGTATTTATTACCCCATATGGATGTTATGATTTGTTAGATATTTTATTCAGTTGAACCTTATGGCCTATTGTTCATATTTTTTGCATTATTACATCATATATTGCAGTATACAGGTACAGATATCAGTCATGGGTTATCTTGTGGTACCTTGGGATCATGGGCACCATATAGTGATCCAGTTCAGAAAACCGAGGCGCTACAGAATGTCCCTAATTAGGGAAAGATTGGTGTCCATTTTTTTATCTAACTCTATAAGTGTAAAGGAAGATTAAGGTAAAGCTTTTCGTATATGTCATGATTAATTGATAATTCTTTGTGTGTCTTAATGGGGATAGTGTATGGAAGTTGTTGTTGATAGAGCTATTGGAGAGTATGGAAAATTTTCCAAAGAGGATTGGTTGACTAGAAGTTTATAGGCATTTATAATGATAGGCTTGAATGTAATGTCTGTATAGGAGTGGATAGACTCCTTGTGAATGAGTAAATTCCTAGTAAGAGGTTAAAGTTAGTCTTTGGAGTGGTAAGGAGTAATATTCTTGATATAAGAGCTCTGAAAGCATATAGGATATTAAATTTGTGGTTTACACTAGTACTATGGTGCCATGTCTTATTCCTTGCAATGTTGAGTAGGCTTGAACATAGTGAGAGAATTCAGTTTAGCTCAGATTTTAGCAGATAGAGTTATTAATGCCCATGTGAAGATTATAAGTGGCCTCAAGTGAAGTGTAGTATTAAAGGAAAAATATATAGTTGAGGAAGTATTTGAGAAGTATCTTGAAAATAGATGTTGCAATGCTTAAGGCATATTAATTATATCCTTTCTTATGTTTCATAGGCCTATATTCCATGTTATAGAGTTGTATCCATGTTGTGGTTCCTTATTTAGATATCTCACTTAGATCATGCCTAAGATTCCTTGCTCCCTAATGTTATTAAAACTTCTCTGAAATAGTGTTGAACAAATACTCTAGTTAAGTATAAGCTTTAAGTATAATTCAGTCCGTATATTTAACAATTCAGTTTAGCAGCCAGGCAGACAAGTTCCTATGGTTTTTCATCTTTCCATCTAGTCTTACTAACCAAATTTTCATAAATATAGTTATTCCATGAGGTAATTTGTTTGCATACACGTAAGTTGCGTAATTAGTTCAGTCCATATATCATGTTTTAGATTCAGCTATTTATCCATGACTTAGTTCATAAGTGTTTAGTTCATGATATCAGTTTTCCAAGTATTCCAGCTCAGACATTGTAATACCCTTATACAACCTAAGTCTCATTATCTCATGATTTGTTCTTACATAATTTACTTGGCAATGCCATGAAGACCTTTTTCCTTTGATTCTTATACGTGCTTTGTTGAGGGATAATTTCTAATGACAAGTAGCATACTTTCTTCCATCCTTAGTAACTCTTATACTTTTATTGCATCATTTATCACTTCACAGTTCTACATGTATTATTGTATCATGAAGATTTCATGTTAGTTCTAAACTCTCAGAATGAATCGGCTCCTTATAGTCAATAAAGTCAAGTCAACTCAGAAATCAGTTTCATGATAGAAGTTTTAAAGTTTCAGCTAAACTATATCCTTCATTAGCAAATATGTCATGTCTACATTATTCAATACTTCTAAAGTTTCAATCGGTTCCTACCCATCATTTGAGGATGAATGATTCCAAGGGAGAGATATTGTAATACACCACAGGTTCCTAGATAAGTTTCTAACTATCCATCATATGCTTAAAGACCATAAAGTGATTATTTCATTCCACAATTAAGTATCATGACCATTCACCTTGTGTATAAAGTGTTCTCGATATAAATCATGGTCATTGGAAGAACTTAGAGATAAGTCGAGTTGAGAACAGTTTCATCGATAAGTTTTTGTATTTGATCCTACAAGGGTCAAATTAAAATTATTTTAACTCCCAAAATATAATGACTCATATGTGAAAATATATATCAAATGAAAGATCCCTGAGTCTTCTTTCTAACTCATCTGATTTCACCTTAATCCAAAATTAGAGTAGAAAGTTGTGCTCATTATTTTTTAGAGTGTATGCCAATCAAAAACATGATGACCTAAGGTGATAAGCCATCAACTAAGTGACGAGCTATCAACCACGTCATCAGCCTTAACCAGAATGTGAAAAAATATAGCTACAAGGTGATGACTTGAGGTTATAATCAGTCAACTAAGTCATCACCTTTAACCAAATCATTAAGAGAAAGTGAAGACTAGTATGATAAGCCATCAACTAGTTGAACGACTATCAACTAAGTCATCAATTAAAAATTTTGTCAATTTTTATTTAGTTTCCCTTGGGATATTGTTGCCTTTTCCTCACCTCAAACCCTACTCTCAACGACATAAATAATCAAATTAGTGTTATTAGCCATTACTAATAAATTTTAAATGGCATTAATCCTCTCCATTCTTAAGAACATAAAGATTAGGCTTTTCTCATCAATTCATCTCTCCATTCCCATGTAAACTAGTTTATTTCATGCCTCAAATTTCAATTACTCATGTTTTATTCAAGTGATTCCATGGAAAATCTTCAAGTTATGAATTGAATTATGTGAATATGTTGTTTTCTCAAGTTGAACTCATCCCTATGTTCAAGTTTATATATTTCACTCACTTATTGAAATGTCTCATGATTTGGGTCTTTGAATTATGACTAGAGTTCAGTGTTGGCGGGTTATGAACACCTGACACCTACACGTTTATGATTTCTTTAGACTTTGTATGTACTGGTGCTATTTTAATACCATAACCTAAGCTTAGAAGCTTTAGTGCATACACCATTTAGGATGTTGGTGTATTTTAGTTAGGAGTAGGATTTAGCACCGATTGGGAAGTGTTGGTTCAGTGCATCCTACTTCCCCGGAAACTACGTGTAATCATAGGTTTAGGGGCCTCACCAGAGAGTGTTTCCCCTTGCCGAAAATGGGCTCAGTTTAGTGATCACTGCAGTTCCGGTTCTACTCCAATAGTAAGAATAGGACAGCCCCCTCAACGTTGGTCAGACGTTGTACTCCATGATAGCTCACATGGTTTATGTTGGTTACATAATCACTCCCATTGTTTCAGTCGGTATTCGATTTATCTAAGTTTAGGTTTGCTTGACCAAGTAATTATATTTCAGTAATTATTTAATCAGTTTTACAGATTATTTAGTTATTCATATTATGTCAGTACATGGTATACTTGGTCATCCATTCTCAATTTTACATGTTCATGTTTTCATGCTCAGTATCTATACATGACTCTCAGTTTAGTTTTACATGATATTCAGCTTTACATGAGATGTACATACGGTATTTATTTTTTACCACTTCCCAACTTATAAAATGGTTTTTAGTTCACGACATATAAATCTCACTATGACTCACAATTTTCACATATAGTCATGTTTTAAATGAATGTTTCATCAAATAATTAATATTCTTAGTTTGAAATATTTCTATGATTTAGAGTATGTGTCCATATACTCCGTACACTCTAACGTACTGACCGAATTTATTTATTTGTGGATACATACTTCATAATGTAGGTACCAGATTAGATCATATACTAGGGTCAGACAGTTCTCAACTATTACCTAGCAGGTGATGCGTTCTCCTATTTTGGGAACTCCAGACAGATGTAGTTTATGTATTGTATTGTTATCATTCTTACATATTGATTTGTCTTAGTTGGAGGCATGTCCCAGCTTCCTATAGCTAGTATAGTTGAGGCTTCATAGATAGTTAGTTAGAGTTTTGAAATGTAACTCAACATTTCAATAACTGATTATGATGTAGACATTTGCATTATCAAACTAATGGAACACTATTTTCTTGTGGGAACATCTTTACATGGTTCATAATGAAAACAATTGAGATAAAACTCGTTAAATTCATGGTCAACTTAGAATTCCATAAAATAAAAAAGGGTTTTACACCTGTAATTTTGGGAGTTCTTGGGACTCAATGGGCGGAAGGGGCCGATTGATGTAATCCCACGTACCAAAGAATATATGTCATCGTGAAATCCTTGAAGATTATCTTATTCTTGGAAAAACCCTAGATTGTTGTTGAGTAAGAAGAGAATTATTCTCTGTTAAAGGAAGTGATTTATTAATTTATAAGAAGTTAGGATAATATTTACCCTTGATAACTTACATTTTGGAAGCTTAAACGAAGTGTAACGCCCTAATTTTCTGAACCGGAACACTACACGGTGCTTATGACCCCGAGGGACCACAAGCTAACCCATGACTGATATCTCTACCTGTATACTACAATTCATGACATAATAATGCGGAAAATATGTACAATAGGCCATAAGGTTAAACTGAAATAATATAACATCCATATGGGCGAAAAATACCCAAAACAACTAAAAACTGAATCTGAAAGGTAAATCTGAGCATAAATCCAAAATTCTCTAAGTACTTTATAAAATAAGGAGTTGAAGGAACATGTCTCCAACTAACTCTATAAAACTGAACAGAAGAAATAAATGAATAAATCAAATAATCTCTTCCTCCGATGAAGAGGACTCACTGCAACTCTGTATGCTGAATATGACTGATACTGCTTGTCTGGGACTCGTGCCTCTGAACCTATAGTGTAACATGAAAAGAAAGCACCCTAGCGCGAATGCGTCAGTACAACTGGAGTACTGAGTATACCAGTGAGGAAAAATAATGCAAAGGGTTTATATGCATGAATAATGTTAATTGACTGACTGATATGAACGTAAGAGTACTAACATACATACATAGTAACTGAGATCGTGAGTACATGGTAGCTAAATCTGTATGCTAATACATGACTGGAACTGTAGTTCTAATAACATGAGCGACTGTGTCTGACAGTCCAAAATCTGGTAGAACTCCCTGAGTCCCGGGCTATAACTGAATTTGACTCTATCTAATAGTCTTGGAATACTGATAGCTGAAGAAATGTCTGAGTCTTTTTACTGAGACTGATACTGAAACTGTGGGAGGTAGTTGTTTAACCGAATGCCCCATGTATACCATTACAGCTAAGCTGGGGTCCAATCTCTGCCCCGACTGGAGGGGTGTCAATACCGCGCCACTGGTATGGACAGTTGTAAGTGACCCTTATCTGGAAGGTACTCAAAGTGAGAACGGTGGGACCCTAAACTGATAGGTTAAGCCATCTCATCAACCCTAATCTAACAGGATAAGATGTATCACCTACGCTGGCTACGTAGTTCAGGAACACAAGGATGACTTCTAAGAAACACACCCTAAGCTGGTAGGTAAGTCCCCATCCATGGGTTCATTTGGTGCTAACTTCTATTCCCATCTGAAGAGACTAAACATGATTCAACTGACTGTACATGGACAGATTAACTGACTTCCGTTGACTGATGGAGTAGTACTATTATCTGAGAGTTAACTGAGATCATGATATTTCTGAGGTTTCCTAAGTCACATGACTGACTGAGTTCTATAGATTATAGCTTGACTGATATTATCTTGACAACATAACATGGCTCTAGGCACACAACTATGTTTTTCAGGTACGAATACCCCCAGGACTCGATAAAAGGAAACTGACACACATGATATGACTTGATCACAAGATTTGAGTCCACAATTCATAATATCATAAGTAGGGGATATCATATTTCATATAGTTATTCAATATCTTAAACATTGTAAGGAATGCATAGATATATTTTGTGTACATATTGTATATCTCCATTATCTTGCATGTTTCATACCACCACAATAACAACACATGAAATGCATAGATTTTATATTGAAGTATATAGCTAACATGAACTTTTCATTTAGACATCATAGAACCATACAAACATGAATTTATATCATCCTAAGCATTTTATCAAACACCTTGCATGCATTCTTTAAGGCATAGGTGGGTTTCATACTTGCACCATATTAAACCACCTAAAGTTCATGGTTTTCAATTAACAAACATATATATTCCATGGAAACACCTTTATACATCACATTGAAACTTAAACAATAATCATCAACATGTATATACTTATATCACCACAAAAAGTTTACAAAATAATATTTAAAACATGGTTCTTGAGCTCTATGAATGGATTGGATCCAAATATAAATAATACTCATACCTTAGTGATTGAATATTGAAAGAGATCTAATATTTTTGAAGGTTCTTGAAGAATTCCTTAGGCTTGATATTGAGGAGATAATCTTGACAGAAAACCCTAATCTTGTGGTTAAAAGTGTAAGAGAGGGTTTTTAAGATGCTTAACTGAAGAAAAAATGGAAAAATTATGCCTCTTTAGGGTTATAAGTCATGGAAGGTGAAGTAAAATACCAAAATACCCTTATGAAATAAATTCCCCGTTGCTGAAAATCATAGCTGACGACATTTGTGACAAGGCATCAGAAATGTGACAAGCCGTCAAAAGTATCGTCACACAGGAGCTGGAATTGATGGTTTCTGCCTAAGTCTGACGACCTTCGTGGTAAGGCATCTCAAATGTGGTAACCTACTATGAATTTCGTCACTTAGGAGCTGGTTTCTGCCTAAGGCTGATGACCTTCGTGGTAGGGCGTCACAAATGTCGTAAGCTACCACGAATGTCGTCACTTAAGAGCTGATATCTGCCTAAGGCTGACGACTTTGATGGTAGGGCATCACAAATGTGGTAAGCTACCACGAATGTCGTCACTCAGGAGCTGGTTTCTTCCTAAGGCAGATGACCTTCGTGGTTGGGCATCACAAATATGGTAAGATACCACGAATGTCATCACACAGTTTCCAGCCTAAAATGCTGGAGTAAAATAGGAATACCTCTTTGCTCCGATATCGAATTTAGGCAAAATTGGTATCGTTGGAATGATAATTCAATTATATATATGTTGATATGTCATGATCTCAAAAATTCCAAGTATAATGATAGATATAGTCATTTGAATCTGACTATGGCAATATCTTTCTCAAAAATTCGATCGGTGAAGAATGTTTTGTTTCGCCTGATAGCTGGGAGTTATTTGAATCCTTAATATACATATGACCTAATCATAAAACCATAAAATAACCATTATGTACTATGCATGATCTTGGTACATGTCTCTAATATTGGTTTGGATATTTCGGTGTATTACAATATCTCCCTCTTGGAAACATTCATCCTCGAATGATGACTGCTTGAGAGGGGAGAAAAGATAAAATGACACATACACTGATCATACTCAACTGGCACATGATTTTAGGACTGAATTGAATTATAAACTAAATATAGCCTAAAGGAACATTCATATCTGATGCATGACTGATAAGTTGAACTCATGAATGCATGATAATCTATGCACTGATACTTGATACCAATTTTACACTAGAATTTTAAACATGTAACTGAATAAGCTTAAGGAAAATTGTTACCTCGAGATAATTCTAAATTAGTGAAGAAAATATGAGGGTACTTGGTTTGCATGTTTGCTTATGCTTCCCAAGTAGCTCCCTCCATGGACTAATTTCGCCAAAGAACCTTGACTAGAGGGACTTCTTTGCTCCTTAGCCTACGAGTCTGATAGTCGAGGATTTCGACTGGAATATCCTCATAAGAGAGTCTATTCTGAATGTCAACACTCTGAATAGGGACAACAACTGCTGGGTCACCTATGCAATTCTTGAGTAAAGAGACATGGAAGACTGGATGAACTCTGGCTAGATCTGAAGGCAATTCGAGCTCATAGGCTACCTTACCGAAGCTAATGAGAATCCTGAAGGTACCGACATATTGGGGACTGAGCTTTCCCTTCTTTCTGAATCTCTTCACTCCCTTTATGGTAGAGATCTTGAGATAGACATAGTCATCGACCTCTAATTCGAGATCATTTTTACGAACATTCGCATAAAACTTCTGTCAGCTATGAGAAGCCCAAAGTCTTTCTCTAATCAACTGAACTTTCTCTAAGGCATCGAATACTAAGTCAGGCCCTATGAATACGGTCTCACTAACTTCGAACCAACCAATCAGAGACCTATATCTCCTACCATAGAGAGCTTTGAATAGAGCCATCTAAATACTGGAGTGATAGTTGTTGTTGTATGCAAACTCAATCAAAGGAAAGTGGTCATCCCATCCTCCCTTGAAATCAATTGCACATTCCCTTACCATATCTTCTAGAGTCTGAATGGTCTTTTCTCCTTGACCATCTGTCTTAGGATGAAACGTTGTACTGAGATAGACGTAGGTACCAAGACCCTTTTGGAATGCTTTCCAGAAGTGAGAGGTAAACTGGGTACCTCTGTCTGAGATGATAGATAGTGGAACACTGTGTAATCTGACCAACTCCCTGATATAGAGTTTGGCATAATCCTTGGCTGAGTAAGAGGTACGAACTAGAAGGAAATAAGATGACTTAGTCATTCTGTCTATAATGACCCAAACTGAATCATGCTAATGACGTGTTCTAGGCAAACCCATCACGAAGTCTATGTTCACTTCTTCCCACTTACAAGTAGGAATAGTGAACTCCTGTATGGAACCACTAGGTTTCTGATGCTCTATCTTAACTTGCTGACATGTAGAGAACTTAGCCACAAACTTTGCAACATCCCTCTTCATACCACTCCACCAATAGATCTCCCGTAAGTCACGGTACATCTTAGTGGACCCTGGATGAATAGAGTATCGTGCACCATGCGCTTCTGCAAGAATTTGCTGCCTCAAGTCATCTACACCGGGAACACACAGACGACCCTGAAAATGAAGAACATCATCTCCTCCTTGGGAGAAAACCTTTACTTCCTGACTTTGAACTGACTCTTTTAACTTGACAAGTCTAGGATCCCTTTCTTGCTTCTCTTTCACCTCAGAAACTAGAGATGACTCTGAACTACTCTGAACACATACACCACCCTCTAAGAGAATGCCTAGTTTGGCAAGCTGATGAATCTCCTGAGCTAATTTCTTCTTACTATCCTCAACATGGGAAACACTACCCGTGGACAGTCTACTGAGTGTGTTGTCCACTACATTGTCCTTGCCCGGATGATAAAGAACACTTATGTCATAATCCTTCAAGAGCTCTAACTACCTTCTCTGATAAAGATTGAGATCTTTCTAGGAAAAGACATACTGAAGGGTCTTATGATCTGTGAAGACGTCTACATGAACACCATATAGTAATGCCTCCATATATTTAAGGCAAAGACAACTGTTGCTAACTCAAGGTCATGAGTAGGATAATTCTTCTCATGGGGCTTTAAATGTCTGAATGTGTAGGCTATGACTCTACCATGCTTCCTGAGGACACAGCCTAAACCTACTCAGGATTCATCATAATATACTACGAATCCATTGGAACCGTCGGGAAGTGCTAAAACTGGGGCTGAGGTGAGTCGAGCCTTCAACTCCTAAAAACTCTTCTCGCAAGGTTGTGTCCTCTGAAACTTGACCTTCTTCTGAGTCAATTTGGACATAGGAGATGCAATATAAGAAAATCCCTCGACAAACCTTCGGTAATAGCCAGCCAAACCCAAGAAACTCCTAATATCTAATGGAGAGACAAGGTGAGGCCAGTTTCTTACCACTTTGGCTTTCTGAGGATCTACTCTAATGCCATCATCATAAATAATGTGTACAAGGAATGCTACTGATATTAGCCAAAATTAGCACTTACTGAACTTGGCGATCAACTGGTGATACTTGAGAGTCTGAAGAACAATTATGAGATGTTCTGAATGATCATGCTCTGTACGAGAATAGACCAGAATATCATCTATGAAGACTATGAAAAGTGTGTCCAAGTACTGATTGAACACCCGGTTCATCAAGTCCATAAAAGATGCAGGGGCATTGGTAAGACCAAAGTACATGACTAAAAATTCAAAGTGACCATACCGAGTACGAAAAACTATCTTCGGAATGTCACATTCTCTAACTCTGAGCTGATGATAGCCTTATCTGAGGTCTATCTTGGAGAAATAATTGGCACCCTAAAGTTGGTCAAACAAGTTGTCTATCCTAGGTAACGGATATTTGTTCTTGACCGTGACTTTGTTGAGCTGATGGTAATCAATACACATTCTGAGAGAACCGTATTTCTTGTGCACGAATAAGACTGGCGCACCCCATGGGGATACACTGGGGCTGATGAATCCCTTATTTAAGAGATACTTCAATTGATCTTTCAGTTCCTTGAGTTCTACTGGTGCCATTCTGTATGGTGGAATAGAAATAGGCTGAGTATTTAGGAGAAGGTCAATGCCGAAGTCTATTTCCCTTTTGGGAGAAATGCCTAGAAGATCTTCAGGAAAGACGTCTGAATATTCATTAACCACTGGGAATGATTCGAGACTGGGAGATTCAGAACTGGAATCCTTAACATGCATAAGATGATACACACACCCCTTAGAAATCATTTTCCTTGCCCGAAGGTAGAAAATAAGCTAACCCCTGAAAGACAAAGTGCTACCCTTCCACTCTAGAACGGGCTCATTCAGGAACTGAAACTGAACTATCCTGTTTCTACAGTCGACTATGGCATAGCAAGAAGAAGCCAATCCATGCCAAGAATGACATCAAAATCAGTCATCTCTAACTCGACTAAATCTGCTGACGTGGATTTCTGAAATATCATAACCGGGCAGTTCCAGTATACTCGCCGAGCTATGATGGTTTTATCCACTGGGGTAGAGACTAAAAAGGGCTCTGCTAAAATTTCGAGACTGATTCCGAAATCGCCTGCTAGGTATGGAGTGAGAAAAGACAAGGATGCACCTGGGTCTAGCAAAGCATAAACATGAACATGGAAAATCTGTAACGTACCAATAATGACATCAGGAGAATTTTCCTGATCCAGTCGGGTCTAAAGAGAATAGAGTCTATTTGGGTGTTTCTCACTAGTAGAAATGGAAGTCGTACCCTGCTGGTTCGGGCGACCGGACTGAGCTGTGGAATGATTTTGTTGACCCTGAGGGCCTTGCTAAGGACACTCCCTAATCCTGTGGCCTGGCTTACCACAACCAAATAGACATCACTACCGACTCTGCAAATACCCTTGTGGTTCTTACCACAAGTCTGACAAAGGGGGTTTGTTCGGGCACTGCTAACACTGCCCTGAGATTTAGATCCTGGTGCTCTGTCTCTGTTTCCATCCCCGAACTTCGGCATAGGGTCACTAGTAGAGAAAGGGGATGGAACATTTGACTTAGGACAAAACAGCGAACGATTTTCTCCCTCTGATTTGGGCTGAGCAAAACTAAAACTGCCTGCTCTTGCTCTCGTATTCTTTCTCTTCCTAGTCTTAACCTTCTGCTCCTCTATCTGTTGAGCGTGGGTCATGAGTCTAGCTAAAGTCATATCATTGTTTAGCATCATATACCTACACTCATTTACCACGCTATTATTCACCCCTAACACGAACTTTCTCATATTAGCCCTATTGTCTGCAACTACATGAGGGGCATACCTGGCTAGCTGAGTAAATCTGAGAGAATACTCCCTAACCGTCATATTTCCCAACCTGAGGTTGATGAACTCAAGAACTTTGGGTTCCCTCAGCTCTTGGGGAAAGAATCTATCTAAGAAATCCGTGACAAATTCCTTCCACCCAATGGGACCTGCGCCATCTACCTTCTCGGACATCCACTGTTTGTACAAAGTATGAGCCACATCTTGCAATTGATATGCGGCTAACTTAACACTCTGAATAGAAGTGAAACCCATAATTTCAATGACCTTCTGAACTTTCTCAATGAACTCCTGAGGGTTTTCATCAGAATTAGACCTATGAAAGCATGGAGGGTTCATTCGGGTAAAGTCCCAAATCCTAGCAGCTGCGGAATTTGCCACTGGATTGGCCCGAATAGCTGGTGGCCTTTCATTTTGGGCAGCCACAGACTGAGAAAGTGTGGTGAATGCAGCTCTAAACTCCGCATAAGAAACATGTTCGCCCAAAGGATCTTTGGGCTGAGGAGCTGGCTGATTGCTTCTCTTTGGAGGCATATTTCTGAAATAAGAGAAGAGCGTATTAGATTGAGAAACTGACTTGAAATTATGCTTACTAACACGACATGAATACTGAAGAAAGGGAACTATTCCTAAAACATCTCATAGCCTCTTGTACATAAATGTGGCGCGCAACACACCTATGTACAAGACTCTACATGATGTAGCTTTCAGACTTCCTAGGACTCTATTGAACCTTAGGCTCTGATACCAAGTTTGTAATGCCCCGATTTTCTGAACCAGAATGCTACACGGTGCTTATGACCCCAAGGGACCACAAGCTAACCCGTGACTGCTATTTGTACCTATATACTGCAATTCATGATATAACAATGCGGAAAACATGCATAATAGGCAATAAGGTTCAACTGAAATAATATAACATGCATATGGGCGAAAAATATCCAAAATAACTAAAAACTTAATCTGAAAGCTAAATCTGAGCATAAATCCGAAAACCTCTAAGTACTGTCTGAAATAAGGAGTTGAAGGAACATGTCTCTAACTAACTCCGTAAAACTGAACTGAAGAAATAAAAGAATTAATCAAATAATGTCTTCCTCGAAAGAAGAGGACTCATTGCAACTTTGTATGCTGAATGCTACTGCTACTGCTGGTCTGGGACTCGTACCTATGAACCTATGGTGTAACATGAAAATAAAGAACTATAGCACAAATACGTCAGTACAACTGGAGTACTGAGTATACGAGTGGGGTAGGCTAATGCAAAAGGTTTACATGCATGAATAATGCTAATTGACTGACTGATATGAACGTAAGAGTACATACATACATACATACATAGTAAATTAGATCATGAGTATGTGGTAGCTAAATCTGTATGCTAATACATGACTGGAACTGTAGTTCTGATAACATGAGCGACTGTGTCTGACAGTCCTGAATCTGGTAGAACTCCCTGAGTCCCGTGCTATAACTGAATTTGACTGTATCTAACAGTCCTGGTGTACTGATATCTGAAGAACTGTCTAAGTTCTTTTACTGAGGCTGATACTGAAACTGTGGGAGGTAGTTGTTTAACCAACAAGCCCCATGTATACCATTACGGTAAGTTGGGGACCAATCTCTACCCCGATTGGAGGGGTGTCAATACCGCGCCACTGGTATGGACAGTTGTGAGTGAACCTTATCTGGGAGGTACTCAAAGTGTGAACGGTGGGACCTTAAACTTAAAGGTTAAGCCACCTCATCAACCCTAATCCGATAAGCTAAGATGTCTCAACCTACGCTAGCTACGTAGTTCTGGAACATAAGGATGACTGCTAAGAAACACACCCTAAACTGGTAGGTGAGTCCCCATCCTTGGGTTCACTCGGTGATAACTTCTAATCCCATCTGAAGAGACTAAACATGATTCAACTGACTGTACATGGACAGATTAACTGACTTCCGTTGACTGATGGAGTAGTACTATTATTTGAGAGTTAACTGAGATCATGAGATTTTTGAGGTTTCCTGAGTCATATGACTGACTGAGTTCTATAGATTATAGCTTGACTGAGATTATCGTGACAACATGACATGGCTCTAGGTACACAACTATGTTTTTCGGGTTCGAATACCCCCAGGACTCGATAGAAAGAAACTGACACACATGTTATGACTTGATTACAAGATTTGAGTCCACAATTCATAATATCATAAGTAGGGGATATCATATTTCATATAGTTATTCAACATCTTAAACATTGTAGGGAATGCATGGATATATTTCGTGTAAATATTGTATATCTCCATTATCTTGCATGTTTCATACCACCAAAATAGCAACACATGAAAAACATGTAATTCATATTGAAGTATATAGCTAACATGAACTTGTCATTTAGACTTCATAGAACCATACAAACATAAGATTCTAGCATCCTAAGCATTTTATCAAACACCTTGCATGCATTCTTTAAGGCATAGGTGGGTTTCATACTTGCACCATATTAAACCACCTAAATTTCATGGTTTTCAATTAACAAACATATATATTCCATGAAAACACCTTTATACATCACATTGAAACTTAAACAACAATCGTTAACAAGTACATACTCATATCACCACAAAAAGTTTACAAAATAATATTTAAAACATAGTTCTTGACCTCTATGAACGGATTGGATCCATAGATTAACACTACGCATACCTTAGTGATTGAATCTTGAAAGAGATCTAATGTTTCTGAAGGTTCTTGAAGAATTCCTTAGGCTTGCTCTTGAGGAGATGATCTTGACAGAAAACCCTAATATTTTGGTTGAAAGTGTAGGAGAGGATTTTTAAGATGCTTAACTAAAGAAAAAATGGGAAAAATTACGCCTCTTTAGGGTTATAAGTCGTGGAAGGTGAAGGAAAATACCAAAATACCCTTATAAAATAAATTCCCAGTTGCTGAAAATTATAGCTGACGACATTTGTGATAAGGCATCAAAAATATGACAAGCCGTCAAAAATGTCGTCACAGAGGAGCTGGAATTGATGGTTTCTGCCTAAGTCTGACGATCTTTGTAGTAAGGCATCACAAATGTGGTAAGCTACCACTAATTTCTTCACTTAGAAGCTGGTTTCTTCCTAAGGCTGATGACCTTCGTGGTAGGGCGTCACAAATGTGGTAAGCTACCACGAATGTCGTCACTTAGGAGCTGGTTTCTCCCTAAGGCTGACAACCTTCATGGTAGGGCGTCACGAATGTGGTAAGCTACCACGAATTTCATCACACAGGAGCTGGTTTATCCTAAGGCTGATGACCTTCATGGAAGGGCATCACAAATGGGGTAAGCTACCAAGAATGTCGTCACACAGTTTCCAGCCTGACATGCTGGAGTAAAATAGGAATAACTCTTTGCTCCGATATCGGATTTAGGCGAAATTGGTATCGTTGGAAAGATAATTTAAATATGCATCTGTTTATATGTTATTATATAAAAAATTCCAAGTATAGTGAGAGATATTCTCGTTTAAATCTGACTATTGCAATATCTTTCTCAAGAATTCGATCGGTGAGGAATGTTTTGATTCGTCTGATAGCTGGGAGTTATTTGAAGCCTCAATATACATCTAACCTACTCATAAAACTATAAAATAACCATGATGTAATATGCATGATCTTTTAAAATAGATCTAATATTGGTTTGGATTTTTTGGGGTATTACACGAAGTGGGTTTGGATTTGGAAGGGGTGGAAATTACCAAAATGCCCCTTTTAAAACCTTAAGAAATTTTGGGTTCCCAGTAGTTACAACTCACCCTATGAATCATGAAGACTTTTATGAGTCATAGTCTAAGTCATAATTAGGGGTTCAGCTATTTTGTTCCATTCTGCTCTGACTATGACTTCCCTCCTAATGACTCATTACGACTGACTATAATTCGTTAGATTGAGTCGTAGTCTGAAATTTAAATATTGGGTCCTTTATTGGTCAGGATACAAGTCCACACAATGACTTGTAATATTAGATTATGAGTCTTGTACTAACTATTAACCACTGGAAGGGATTCTTAGGTGAACACTATTGTTGCTACGAGTCTCTCCTAACAACTCGTAACGTTTGATTACTAATCATGGCATAAAGTCGTGGTCATTAGGCTAAAATTATGAAAAAAATTCTGTTGTGACTTTGACTACTCGTAACATCTGATTGTGGGTCATCACATCAGTTGTACCCACTAGCATCTGACTTATACATGAAGGGAAAATTTCCTAACTTCTTGCTACGACATCATATCGAGGTGAGAGTTTCGGTGTAGGAGAGCAAGTTCTGTGGCCTATTTTTTGAGGGGTTTACTGTTTGAAAATTTGGGGTATTACATAGAAAAAATTAATTAATAAAGCAAAACTATTACCTTAAGTTTGAATTGAGCACGAAGATAAAAGATGTGGGTACTTGGTCATTAAATTTGCCTCTGCTTCCCAACTAGCTCCCTCAAATGATTGATATCTCTACACAACCTTTACTAACGTGACCTCTTTATTTCTCACATACGAATTTGTCGAATAAAGATCTCAACTAGGATCTCTTCATAAGAGAGACTATATTTCACACCCATACTCTCTAAAGAAATGACTAATGTTAGGTCACCAATGCATTTCTTTAAAACGGAAGCATAAAAGACTGGATGCACTATTGTTAAATCTACTAGTAACTCCAACTCAGAGGCTACACTACCATGTAGATTCAAAATCTTAAAAGGACCAACATAGAAGTGGTTGAGCTTTCCCTTTTTATCCAGTCTCTTCACCCTTTTCATAGGTAAAACCTTCAAGTAGATAAAGTCATCAGTATCAAACTCAATCTACATTTGCCTCACAATTGCATAAGATTTTTGGCCAGTGTGAGTTGTTTTTAGCCTTTCTATAATAAGCTAAACTTTTTTCATTGCCTAATGCTTTGAATTTGTCCCTACCCAAGAAGCTCACCTACCTCAAACCAACAAATGGGAGATCTACACCTACTACCATAAAATGCCTTAAATGGGGCGATCTGATTACTGGGGTGGTAATTTTTATTATAAGAAAACTCAATCAAGGTCAAGTAATCATCCCAAAAACCCTTGAAGTCAATCACGCATGCTCTTAATATGTCCTCTAAGGGGTAAATGGTCCTCTCTTCCTGACTAACTACTTGTGGGTAAAAATTCATGATGGACTTGGGTACTAAGACCCTTCTTAAAAGTCTTCCAAATCAAGAGGTAAACTAAGTGCCTCTATCTGAAATAATAGTCTACGGGACTCTATGCAGTTTTACCAACTCCCTAAGATAGAATTTTGCATAATATTTGACTAAATCTAAAGTGTTAATAGGAAGGAAGTGGTATGACTTAATCATTTGGTCCACGATAACCCAATAAAATCATGCTGATAACAACTACAAAGCAACCCTGTAATGAAGTTCATATTCACTACTGCCCACTTCCAAGTAGGAATGTTGATTTCCAAAAACATATGACAAGGTCTCTAGTTCTCAACCTTAAACAGCTGAAAATTTGAAAACTTACCACATATTTTGCAATATCCTTATTCAAGTCATTCCACCAATAGACTTTCCATAAATCACGGTACATCTCGATAGTTCCTGGGAAAATTTAAAATCAAGAACCGTGAACTTCTGCTAACTTCAGTTGTTTTAAGTCATTCATATTCGGAACACATAGTATGCCTTGACAACGAAGAACATCATCACCCCTATAGGACAAAATCTCAATGTTTTAACTCTGAACTGCTTTCTTCAACCTACGTAATAAAGGATCACTAGCTTGCTATTCCTTCACCTTAGTTGCCAATGAAGATTTGAAAATGTTCCAAACTAAAATATTACCTTTGGTTGAATCAATCAACCAAACTCCTCACCTAGAAAGCTGATGAACCTCACGAACTAAAAAAAATTTCACATCCTCAACATGATCAATACTCCCCATAGACAATCTACAAAGGGTGTCGATGACAATATTGCTTTACCCATGTGGTACAACTCTAGCCACCTTATCAGATGAAGATTCAGTTCTTTCTGGCTAAACACATACTGAAGAATCTTGTAATCAGTGAAAACATTAACATGAACCCCATAAAGATAATGCCTCCAATTCTTTAAGGTGAAAATAGTTTTTTCCAACTCAAGATCATGAGTCGGATAGTTCTTCTCAAGATGTTTGAGTTGTCTAGAAGGATATGTTATAACTTTGCCCCACTAAATTAACATACAACCAAGTCCAACTTTTGAAGAATCATAATAAATCACTAAATAATCTGAACCCTCTAATATTATTAAAACTAAAGTGGAGATGAGTTGAACCTTTAACTTCTGAAAACTCTTTTAGAATGAATTGGACCATTAGAATTTGGCTTTCTTCTAATTCAGTCAGTACATGGGTGAAACAATAGATGAAAATCCTTAAACAAACCATTAGTAGGAACCAGTTAAGCCCAAGAAACTCCTAATATCTGATGGAGATATGGGTCTAGGCCAGTTCCTTGTTGATTTGGTATTTTGAGGATCAACTAGAATGCCTTCATCAGAAATATTATGAACTAGCAACACTACTAATTTAAACCGGAATTCCCACTTGTTGAACTTAGAAAATAGTTGGTGATCTTTAAGATTCTGCAAGACATTTCTCAAATAATCTGTGTTTTTATCCTAATTTTAAGAATAAATAAGAAGGTCGTCTATGAAGACTATAACGAATATGTACTAGTGATGCTTGAAAACCTTGTTCATCAATTCCATAAAAGCTATAGGAGAATTCGTTAGTCTAAAAGACATACCAATAAACTCAAAATTACCATATAAACTTTTGAAGATTTTCTTTTGAATGCCAGATACTCTGACTCTGAGACGATGATAGCCGAATCTAAGGTTTATCTCAGAGAAAAAATTGGCACACTGAGTTGGTCAAATAAGTCATCTATCCTGGGGATGCGATACTTATTATTGACTATGACTTTATTTAACTAACGATAGTCGTTTCACATTATGAGAGAACTATTTTTCTTGTGTCTGAAGAGACCTATAGCACCCTTTAGAGAGACACTAAGCCTGATAATACCCTTTTCTAGGTGATCTTTTAGTTGTTCCTTTAGTTTCTTAAGTTTGGCTAGATCCATCCTATAATATGGAATTAAAATAGGTTGGTTGTCTGGGAGAAGATCTATTCCAAAGTTAATTTCCCTCTTAGGAGGAACTCCTAGCAGACTTTTAGGAAACACATCTAAAAATTCTTTTAAGACTAGAACTAACTTAAAACTTGGGGTTTTAGACCTTGAGTCCTTGAATCGAACAACATGATAGTTTCACCCTTTGTAGATTATTTTTCTTTCCTTAAATAAAAGAGACAAAATAACTTATAGACACTGAGGTACTAACCTTCCACTCTAGTACTGGATTATTGGCAATGTAAAACTGGACTACTCAGTTTCTACAATCAACTGAGGCATAAAAAGAGTATATCTAATCTATGATAATAATAAAATCAAAGTCCATCATGTCTAACTCAAAATGATCGACTGAAGTAACGTTCTAGGATACTATGACTGGGAAATTTTCTTCTACTCGTATGGCTATGATTGAACTATTGACTAGAGTAGAAATAGAGAAAGGTTCTATGAGGACTTCGAGGTTGACACCAAAATCTATTGCTATATAAGGGGTCACAACGGAAAGTGTGGCTACGAGGTCTAATAATGCATAAACATAAATATAAAAAAATTATAACATACCCATAACAACATCAACCGACCCTCTGGATCCTATCGAGTCTGTAGGGCATAAAACTTATCTTGAAATTTTCCACCAGCCCTACTAGATATAGTACCCTACTGAGTTAGGTGACCTTCTTGAACTGCTGAAGAGTTAGACAGACTCTGCTGATGAACATCCTTACCTCTTTGCACAACCAGTAGGCATTCCCTTACTTTATGGCCTGACTTGCCACACCAAAAACCAGAATCACTACCTTCCATACACTAACCCTTATGGATCCTACGATATTTCATACATATTATGTTAGTGAGAATACTATTCACACAACCCTTGGACTTAGAGCCTATAACTCTATCTCGAGTATCTTGTTTGAACTTATGTATTGGATCACTAGCAGAAGATATGGTAGGGGCTAATGATTTTTGGTGGAACTAAGAATGGTTACCACTATCTGACCTCTACTGAGAGAAATTAAAGATACCAGTTCTACCCTTATTATTCTGCCTTTAATTCTCCTTGATCTTTTTATATTTAATATTTTATGCGTGAACCATCAATCTGGAGATGTCTATCTCCTTAACCAACATGGCCATTCAACACCATTGACCACATCTTCAAAATCACCTGACATAAACTTGCGCATTTGGGCCCTTAAGACAACAACCAAAGTTGGAGCATACCTTACAAACGAAGTAAACTTATGTGAATACTCCTTCACACTAATATTGCCTGGCTTCAAATTTATGAACTCCTATTAGTTCTCTTCGATCTTAGACCCAAACAATATCAGAGAATTCACCCGAGTATAGACAAGACTGTAATTATTGTTGTTTTCATAGTTGAGTTGGTTGGTAAAATAACATGATGGTTATTTTAGGATTTCATTCACTAGGTTGATACTGTGAAGGTAGCCTATAACTTAGCATGGGAAACCTGCTTATTTAAATTGTCTTCTATAATTGGTTGTAGGGCTTGTTGATTCCTATTTCGTCTTCTGTTAGCTCTCTTATATTTTTTTTTATAAATTAATAGAGGATGAGTTAGAAGAAGAATTATAATAGATTTCACACTCTATTGCATGACATGAAATATGAAAGATGTGAGGCTTTTCCTATGGCATTTCATAGTTTCTCACTCATAAATGTGCCCCATTTTACACCCATGAACAACACTCCACTTAACGCTACTTTTAGACACCCTAGGATACTTTAAATTTGATGCTTTTATACAATGTTTGTAATGACCCGAGACTACCCCTAGTCATAATACGATTCTTAGAGTTACAAGTGACCCAGGGTAACCTATATGCCTAGCATAACACTATGAATACTGAAGAAATAATATAGTACTAAGTGAAAGCTAAAATGAAAGAAACTGATAATAATAATAATAAAATAAACATTGAATATAGAACTAGGACTATCAAAAATATTCAACAAGTTGTAAACCTAACCATCTGTCTATATGAAAGACACTACCACATATGATTTATTGGGATAAGCCCCCATCTAACTCCAATCGTTTGAAACTAAATAGAGTAAAATACTAAAAAAATATGAATAAATAGTTCATAAATGACCGAACTCATCCAAATGTTGCTGCTGATATGATACAGAAATATTCTAAGCTTGATTTAGATGCTGAGCATCAGAACATATATTATAAGATAATATAGAGTAGATAAAGTATGCGATCAGTTCTTTGAATGTACTAAGTATGTAAGATGGGAACTAACTAATGTAACTTAACATAATACATATAACATAAGGAATTGAGTGCAAAACCATGTATATAGCAAGTACTGTATTATAAGTTGAATAATTAAATATAAGGTCATGCGAAATCTAAAATTGAAATATAATATATGGACTGTAGGAGCTAATAATAATCGACATACCCCAATCTGATGTAACTAGGGTCCAGTCTATAACCCTAGTTGGAAGGGTGTTTAGTATCTTTCCAAGAGTATATATATTGGTTGGCGTGGATCCACTAAACCGATGTATTAAATGACTAGGGTTACAATCCTGGTCTGATGGGTGACCCCTTATAACCTATGGTGGCACCATAGTTCTATAACTTAGAGACCTCTACAAAAGATCTCGGTCCTAACTGATGGGTGAACCTTCATCCTTGCATTCTCTCTATGCTAAGTAATAATCCCAACTGAATGGCACTGATAACTGACATGCTCAGTGTAATGATATTCTCAAAATAATAATATATATGCATGATCTAAAGTACACAATAGTGTATAATCGAATACTATGATATTATTAAGTGTATGCATTAATTTCTAGGTATTGTATTCATAACCTACCAGGTATAAAGAATGAAACTAAATATGACAATGTTAAAAGCTAATCATGATAGGAAACTTCATAACTAAAATACAAAAGTTAATAATTTATCAATATAATGGGATTTCATGTTTCTACATATGGGGAGATGCTTAAACTTATGGGGAAACATATATTTATGGTTTAATTCAGAAAACAAATAGAATATTTAAGAGCTCATTCTTTCCATGAAAACCCTAATCTCGAAGGGTGAATTAAAGTTGAGAATTTGGGTAGTCTTTTGGGAGTCAATGGCTGGAAGGAACAAATTGATTAAATCCTATATATCTGGAGAGGAAATCCTTGAAGAATACTGTGGAATTTGAGTTGGAAGTTGAAGAACCCTAATTTTCTTTTGGGGAAAAAAATTGCCCTCTTTTTCTCTACTAAAAACTAAGTGTTGAATGTTATTCTGAATAATAAGGGTGTAAGGTAGTATTAAACCTCAATATTTTTCCTTGGGGTACCCAAAACAATATGGGTTGGATGTTAAAAAAGTGAGAAAAGACCAAGTGTTTTTGAAAATGTGTAGAAAATTAATGGAAGTAGTTGCGATGGCTCAGACTATGACTCATAGGGTCAAACCATGAGTCGTGTCCTAGAGTCGTGACCAGAGGACTAAAATCTTATCTCCTTACTCTTATAACAATGAGTCCTCCGAAAGACTCGTTTAGTCTGACCACGAGTCATCATGAAGAGTCATAGTCAAGGGACTGAATTCTTTGTTTTTTTACTGTTGTGACGACGAGTCTCATTGATGACTCATATAGTCTGAAACGAGTCATCATCAGAGGTATTTTCACTGCCAACTTTTATAGTGTCTTAGTAAATTTTTCATAACATTTTATCCTGATATCAAATTAAGGAGAGACTAGTGGTATTGGGAAGCTAATTAAATTTTCTATATTTTGGTGGGTTTAGAGATAAGAACTTGGGGTATTACAATACATTGAAGGAAGGTTGCTTAAACATGATAGATCTAGTAAAGTATGAAGATTTTAAGGAGAGATGATAACGAACATTGCTTGGAAAATAACTATTATGTTGTACACTTTTTATTAATATTTATCTAATTCCTATGTATTGATAGTACTCTTGCTATATCCTATTTGGGGTATAGAATGGTTGATCAAAAGACGTTTGATTCTTGACGTGGTAAAGATCTTTAGCAGCTTCTATAATTGTTTATATGTTACAAATTGTGTCTATTGTTTGTATTTCCTCTTAGTAGCTCTTTATTCGATTTAGACGTGTTCCTTGGGAAATGATTTCAGTTGAAATTAAAGTACATAAATTGATTTTAATAAATAGTTATTCTTATATTATTTTGACTCCACATATATTTTTCTAATGTGTTGTAAGGGTTCTCCTATCAAGGTTGATTAGAGCGGGTGCCCGCACGATTCGGCTATTTGGGTCGGGAAAACTAATTTTACTATTTATGTTTTGTTATGTGGTGAGTTTTAGTATATTCCATGTTGCATTGATAGCTAAAACTTTCTTAATTTGTCTGAAAAGTGAATTAAAATATATATTCTTTCAATATATTAAGACATTTCTTTTGAACGTGAACATTTAACTAATGTCTACCCTTTCATTATCCTTATTAGCTATTTAGCTTTATTTCTTGGATAACCTATTAGCTTGTCTGATCTTTTATTAACTTTATATTAGTTTGATCCATAAAGCCCTTACCGCATTTTAAAGTTAAAGGTTTAAAAGAGAAAAGTGATAAAGATGGTGAGTTAAATGGTTGTAAAAAGGATATAGTATAGAAAGGATAAGAGAGTAATTTAAAAGAGTGCACAAGCATAATAAGTTAGTAGTTTCGATTTCTAAAAAACAAAAAGCTAGTAGTTTTGGTACGGTGAGTAAAAGATAAGAAAGAGAAAAAATGCTCCCAGCTACCAACGTATGAAAAAAGGTTGAATGCTCAGAAATAAAACAAAAGGAAAGGTTAAGAAAAGTTGAAATTTACACTCGTCCCTTAGCTGACAGTGCAATTAAATAAAGACCTTTTCTATCCTATGTTTTTACGCTAATGTTATAGTTGCATTATACTAAGGTCAATCCTAGGATACATTTTTCATGCATGTGAATTTATTTGTGAGAGAGCCATTTTACTATATTTATATGCATTGAGAATCTTTTATATATTGTGAGAAGTGTAAAGGGGTATCTCTCTTGAAGTAAGGGAACATATATGATGTAAACTTGGTTATATATTTGATTTCTTTTCTTAAATACGGTGTTTATTTTCCCCAAATATTAAAGTAAGGAGTCAAGTCTAAGTGTCACGTCATTTTGAATGAAGTCTCTTGCTATGAATTGTTCAACATCCTATGTTGGAGAAGTTTTTTACATCAAGAAAGGTCTTGGCAATCTAAGTGTGAGTAACCTATTTGAGCTTGTATAGTCAAAACCAGCTTAAGCTAGAGTACAAAGTTGTTCGAGGATAAATAAAAGTTTAAATTGGGTATTGTGATGTGGACCTAATATACACTCTTTGTCACTACTTTTTACTCACATGTAAGTCTTCTTTTTATGATGTTTTTCCTAATGCTTTTATTTTATAATTTATTTCATGATTTATAACTTATATAAGTTTATTATGTATTTTCGATGAAACAAGACAAAATAGAGCTTAAAAGATTATAACTCACAAATTGAGGTCTAGAGAAAAGTCAAAAGGTCGATAGGATAGATCAATAGCAAAGAGGTGATCCAATATCACTATTAGAAATTACCCCTATGGTGACGGTTCAAAAATCATTTCAATATGTATTACAACCGTCGCTATAGCTTTACTGGAACGGTTAGACAATCATCCTATATGTGAGCGTTGCAATAGAGTTATAACAATGGTTGATGCGACTATTGTAGAAACTGTCACTATAGACCAACCTATAGCAAAGGTTATTTTTTCACTTATTGGGATGCCTCTTTTGACCTATAACATCTTGGTTTATAATCGTTGCAATATATTCTACTGCAACAATATTAAACCATTGCAATAGAAGCTATTGTGAAGGTTTTATAATTCTATTGCAATGATTTTTTCCTATCTATTGCAACTATTTTCAAAGCTTACTGCAACGGTTTACTATTCTATTGCAACATTTTTTGATTCCTATTGCAATGATTTTGATGGCCTTTTGCAACGAGTTTTGACTACCTAGTGCAATAATTTCTAATACTATCGCAACAATTTATTAATCTAGTGTCACGATTGTAACCACATGTTGTAACTACTTCAACTATCAATTGCAACAATTTAAAATATATAGTCACCGGTATTGTAAATTAGTATTTACATACCTAATAAATTATATAATAAACAATTACATATATATCACAAAACAAAATCATTCATTAATAATTCCATAATCTAAAATATGAAACAAATTAAATTAGTAATCTAAATCCAAAAGCAAAATGTTAATTAAGTACCCAAATAATTAGTTAAGTTTTTACATAGTATCAAGTTCAGATAGTCAACGAACTAAGCTACTAAGGTTTTCATTAGAAAATGATATATGCCATAATGGTCTTTGATATTCATGTCCCACAAATACTCTTGCATAGAAAAATAGGTGTAGATCCCTTGGGGAGAACATTCTGAAGAATGGTTTCCAGAAAAACCAGCCAAAACAACTCATTCCATTAGTTTAAGAACTAAGGATAGACAAGAGCAAAGACAATATGAAGTTGATCATGAAAAAATGTCCTTAGTTTATACAAGCTGTCCTTTCAAGGTTGATCATCAAATATATAATGATTCCATATATTAATGTCTACATGATGATGTATGGAATTTTGAATAACCCTTATTTGTCAAAAGAGAAGAAGTTCAAAATGATATATATATATATATATATATATGTTGCAGTTCTAAGAAATTAAGATGCACTATAATTCAATGTGCTAACCTGGGTTGCTGTATATAGTAAGGCAGAGAACATTTCAGCAGCCTTCTCCCTGTAAAAAGCTTTTCTCTTAGGGAAACTGTTTCTCCCTGTAGTTACAGTATTTTGTCAATAAGTTCTTTTTCACTTTTCATCTGCACAAATTTTTTACGATAAGTAAATTGCACGTTTCTCAAGAGTTCTTTACCTTTAAACAAAGAGGATATACTTTTCATAGAAAAATTAACTACTTCGTATCAAGCATAAAGTATCATAAAATGATAGTATCATAGCGACAATGAGGTCACGACTGTGTCGGATCCTCCAAAAATGGATAGCATTAAAGGTTTTGCCATACACTCGACGATATTTTTGAGTAGCCTGAGAAATATAACTTCATGATGACTTGAAACTTCAACAAAACAGATTGAATTGATAAACTTATACTGCTAGGACATCTTCTCTCATTTACTTGTCTTCTTTAAATCAATCTATCAATAACAAACTACTATAATTGGAGAATAGTTTTATACATAAAACATATTTCTGAAAAAAGTTTTTCCAACAATATCCCTCCATATTCGTCATATAAATTCAAAATCCAGAATTTACCATGAGATTTGATGGGATCACACATTTAGAATGATCAATGTGTACAACGAGGTCAACGACATAGCTACCATTATAGAAGGATCTCGCAAAATTAGTGTATTTCATGATGGCAAGTCGGCACAAAAATTAATAGTTCAAGATCTTGATAAAATATATTACCTACTAATGAAATGGATCTCAACAAAAAATAATAGAAAAAAGATATGGCGAAATAAGGTGGAGAAACATACAAATTAACTTACAATAACATCAGGTGTGGCCTCTCCAATAACATCACCTTGGTAACCATCTTCCAATATTTCCACATTTTGATGAAACGTATTATTCCATGACATAATATGTTATACAACAAGCCCCCTTCACTGATAAAAGTAATGATGTCAAATATGATTATATTTTCTAAGACGTAAGACTTTTTTCATGGGTGAAAAGAGCTTGTTGTTTTGAGTGAATCTTTGTTAAACAAAAGCACATGTCACTGATCTTTTCTTCCGTAACAATGAAGAAATATGAAAAAGTCACTTTGAGTAATTAAGTAAACAGTCTACAAAATAGATAACTAAGATCAATTATTTTGAATATTCCATAATTTCCATCAAAATTAAGCTAACTATCCGATAAATTTTTTCACTTTAAGCTCTAATGGAAAAATAAAACTTCCTTACCAGTGTCTACATTTTTCCAATATAATTAAGGTAAAAATTCAACATAGAAAAAACTTCTAACGTTTTATAATGTATAGAGTGACAATTAAAAAGTTTGAAAATAAAATCTACTCAACTTTGTATTTTTTGAATCCCCAGCCATCAAATAAATGGATTTAGCAACATGATAGTAGCCCATCAAGCAAGGAACTATTAATATTATTTCTCTGTGACTTATCACCCTCCAATTGTCTTTAACTTTCTACAATATAAGAAGCAACTGAGTTATATAGAGTCAGTCAAAATTTCACAAAATCAAACTCGCAGTACAATTCAAAAGCAGACGAAAGTGATTTTATAACATCACATTTATTAAAGAGCAAATGTAGTTACAATAGTCCACTGTGTTACATTAGAAAAACAAACAAGATACTCTCATAAACTATCTGTAAACAACTTGATAAGGTATCTGATTATGGCTTAAACTTGCTAAATTTTTGTATAACATACTCAATAGTATGGTGTAAAATCTAAAAAAATTCACACTTCAAATATTACAATTCACCTCCACAGGAGAGATCGAGAGAGAATATCAAAAATTATTTATGACAGTATTATTGAGGAGGGGTAATTAGGTACGGCTAACTGTGTGAACCAACTCAATGTTTTCTTTCTTTTCTTTGTTTTTGTTTTTTGTTTTTCCTTAAAAAGTTAGGACCATTTAATTTATAACTGGAATTGTAGGCGGCGCCTATGCCATGGCATTGAAGAATCCGAGAGCTTAGGCCATAGCATAGGCCTTGCCTAGATTTACATAGGCCTTGCCTTGTTCTTTGCCTATATTTTCATAGGCAATGCCTAATCCATAGCCTTTTGCTTCTTCATTCCTAACTTACCACCTTCAACATGCAATACTTCCAAATCAAAATTTGAAACCAATCTCCTCCTTTACACCTCTTGCACCTACATTTACTCAAAAACAACAAAAATGATTAGAACGATGGGTTGCCTCCCATCAAGCGCCTTAGTTTTGGTCGTGGCTCGACAAAATCTTCAGAAAACAAAACAATTAAAAACGATGGGTTGCCTCCCACCAAGAACTTGATTTATTGTCGCGGCACAACATAGCTATCTCGATTACTTAGACTTCATCGAGATAGATGGGGCATCATTTTCTGAATGGATTCAGACGACGTTGATGCTTACTTGTAGGCATGCAATCTTCTTTGATATGACTCTTGTGCATACATATCCCAGGAGGGATACCAATTATATCATCAATAGTCCAACCTATAGCTCTCTTGTATCACTTCAGAGCAGAGATGAGAGCCTCTACGTGCTGTTCACTTAAATCATCCGCCACACTCACCGGAAGTGTATTTCCACTTCCCAAGAACGCATACCTTAGATAATTGGGGAGCTTTTTTTATTCTAGCACTGGGGGCTCTTCAATGGAAGTCTTCGCTGTTGGTGACGGTTGATTCTTAAGATCAAGGTCCGGCTGCTTAGGAGTATGAGAATAGGACCCTATTTCTGTTAGAGCGCACATAGTTTCTTTATAATCTTCATCGTCCTCATGCTCAACATTCAGCAACGCAGCAGACAATGGCTCAACAGTAAGTTGTTTCTCTACAGATAATGCTTTCTTATCCTCATAATGAACATCAGCTACGGAGAATATATTCATATCGCTGGGCTACTTCATTGCTTTGCATATATCAAAGCGGACCACTTCGTCATTCAACCGAAATAAAAGCTCATTAGCTCTCATGTCAATAAGCACACTTCCTGTTGCAAGGAAAGGATGTCCCAAGATTATGGGAACTTCAGAATCCACCTCGCAATCCAAAATCACAAAGTCTGCAAGAAAAATGAAGGTAGACACCTTCACCAACACATCATTCAAGATACCCACAGGTTGTTTTACCGACCTATCTGCCATCACGAGCCGCATATTGGTTGGTGTAGGGTCGCCCAACCACAACTTTCTGTAGACGGATAGTGGCATCAAATTGATACTAGCTCCCAAATCGCACAATGCCTTAGCAAAATTCATAGATCCAACCGTGCAAGGAATAGTGAAAGCACTAGGGTCTGCCTTCTTCTGTACTAAGGACCTTGTGGCAATTGCACTGCAATGATGAATATTATTTGTCGGCTCATAGCTTACTGCCCGCTTCTTTGTTAAAAGGTCCTTCATGAATTTAGCGTATCTGGGCATCTTCTCTAGCGCTTCCACCAAAGGAACATTAATAGTCAGCTGTTTCAACATAGTCATGAATTTACTGAACTTGGTATCATCAGCTTTCTTCTTCAGTCTCTGCGGAAAAGGTGGTGGTGGAAGGGGAATTGTTTTCTCCACCACTTCCTCTTTATCTTGCTTCCGATTATCAACCTTTACAGGAGTGTCATCAGCCTTCTTCTTCAGTCTCTGAGGAAAAGGTGGTGGTGGAAGAGGAATCGTTTTCTCCACCACTTCCTTTTTATCTTGCTTTCGATTATCACTCTTTTCAGGCTGGTGACGTCTAGGTGTAACATCATGAACACACTCTTCAGCTTCTTCGGCCTCTTCACATTCTGCATCAATAACATTATCCGCTATATCATCAACTACCTGCTTGCCTTTAGATGGATTTTCCAACACTTTACCACTTCGGGTAGTAATAGCCATACACGATCCATCATTCCTCGGATTTTGCACTGTGTCGCTAGGTAGTGTTCCAGCTTTTCTTTGATTGAATGCCGCTGAAAGTTGACTCAATTGCTGCTCCAGCTGTTTTATTGAAGTGGAATGTGAGTTAACCAATTGATTTATTGAAGACAACTCGTTCTTCACCTCATTCACTCCCGTATTAGTAGCCTCTACTTCCTTCAATAGCTTTGCCATCATATCTTCCATCGACATCTTCCCAGAGCCAGACGCCACATCCTCACGGTTTCCAGGAGGAACATACAAACCACTCTTGTCAGTCTTATTCTTCCAACCACCTTGATCGCGGTCCTTGTATCCAGATTTATCATAATAGATCCGACCTTGGTTTCCTTGGGCATTGCCTCGGAAACCCCCCTGATTATTCAAGTAGTTGGCTTCTTCCTCTGAATCGGATTCGTCTCTTCCTTTTGACGCAACTGCTTTGACTTTTTTGGTCTTCCCTGATAATAAATGCTTGGTAAGAAGATCCATCTGCATTTTCATGTGTGCCATATCTTGATCATGTTTCTCTTCTCTACGTCTCTGCTCTACAGTCATGCCAAGAGATACGGTAGAGCTTGCTACCTCAGAATCCCTGGTATGCCAAGCTCTACTCTGTTTTGTCATACGATCTAGCATATCACTTGCCTCAAGAAAAGTAAGGTCCATGAATGACCGACCTGCAGCATTATCTACCACTGGCTTTGTCACTGAGTTCAAAGCCTTGTATAATATCTCCATCAAGTGGACATTGGTCATATGATGATTTGGGCACCTCATAAGCTTCTTCTTGAACCTCTCTCATGTTTCGTGGAGAGCTTCAGTTGGAAGCTATCGAAAATTGTTGATCTCATCCCGTAATTGGGCTCTCTTGGATGGCGGAAAGAATCTTTCTAGGAAAGCGTCTTTCAGTTGCCTCCAATTAGTAATAGAATCAGGAGTTAGCCCGTTCAACCATAGAGTTGCCTCCCCAGACAGAGACAATGGAAATAAGCGCAGCCGAATTGCATTCTTCCATACTCCTGGATTGTCAAACGACTTGCATGTTGAAATAAAATTGACCAGATGCATATTCGAATCATCTCCTGCAAGTCCACCAAATAACCCCTTGAGCTGCAATAACTGAATCATGGTGCTAGTGATATTGAACTTAGCTCCGGGTGCCAAGGGTGGAGGAATAATATCCCCTGTGGCACCAGCTCCATCCAGATCGTCATCATCATCAAAAGGATCCTGCACAGCTCGGCGGTCAGGTCTCATTCTAGCTTGACAATCTCTCCTGTGCATAGATGCTTCCACTTTATCAGTACGCCTAGGATTCAGTAACTCATCATCACCCAGGTCCTCATCATCAGGATTTGTTGCCCGACCTGGGTTATCAATATTTTGTTGATGCACTTGAGCAGCTACCAGTGCAGCTAGTCTAGCCTGCTCCTGTTGAGCCGCCCTTCTGTCAATGTCACGTTGTGCATCCATTCTGCCAATAAGTTGAGGTTCAGGATTGATAGGTAATAATGGTTGACCTGAATTTCGAGTGTTTGTCATGCACTCAAGCAAACCAGAATAAAACAAAAACAACAACTAAAAGTAAAATACGAGAATCTTTGACCAAAGAGTCTAGTAACTATCACAAATTTAGTTGACAACCGTATTCCCCGACAACGGCGCCAAAATTTGATAACGCTCAAACTACAGCTCTCGTAAGAGTGTAAGCGGTCGTTGTCAAATATAGAACCCAACTGGGTTGGGTGTCGAATCCCACAGGGAATACTTGGTCACTAAGTGTTGCAACTATTAGTAGACTTTTGGTCGAAAGTTCTGCGGACAAAGGGGGGATTTTATGCGTATAATAATGTTTACGAGTAATGTAGTAAGAGTTAATCAATGAGAATTGTAAGTTAGGTTTATTTCCACCTTATGAGTTCTACGTATCTATTGGCTATGAGTTATACGGAATTCAGACATGCATGCGCTTATAGAGATTCGTATTCTATGGTAAATCCTAGCATCTTTCGACCATCAAGGATTATATCACTTTAACTCTTTCGAGCTTAAAGCGTATACTAATGGTACGAATTCTCCAAGAGGTTAATCCAGTTACGGCACTAACTTTTAAACAGGGGTTGGTAGCCCTATTTCCTTGTCATTCTCTCTTTTCCAGACATGTAACTTTTCTTTCGAACAAGTTAATGTTATACTGGCATATTCTATATGTTTGCAACCACAAGAATTTAATTAAGATGAAGAGAGTAATGATATAAGCAGCATACGTATCAAGAATTCATAAACTCATTGCAATAGATAGTATCTCATAAGGCTTGCATAACCCTAACAGAGAAGTTTAGCTACTCATGAGCGCAATGGAGATCACAATAAACATCATCATCATATCAAAACTAGAATGATCTCTCACGTTGGAGAGGAGTGTGGCGTCACAACAAGGTTGACGTTTTTCCTCTTGGTGTTTCCCATGAGTTAGCATTTTTCTCTGTTAACAATTGTAACGTGAATTAGGAGCGGAAGTTTAATGAAAAATACTTGAATTAATGAATGAGTGAATAATAAAAAGCTTCAGTAAAATAGGGTATTTATAACACCCATATCCTATTCCTACTAGGCTACTGCGTACTTATCCTAATCCTACTAGGTTAGTGCATCCTTATCCTAATCCTACTAAGTTACTGTTGATCCCCAAAGTCTTTAGAAATGTTTTTTTTGCTCGGGACAAGTTATCCATGCATTACTTTCAGTCCATAGGCGTCCAAACGCTGCTTTCCTTCTTTCGTGAAGCTTCCTTTGGCATCAAGTTATCCATAAAGTGCTGGAATCTTCATCATTTATACCTGAAAACTTGCTAATCACGTTTGTTAGCTCACTTACAGGAAAAAGGACTAAAAGTGCATGGATTATATATTTTTTCCTCAAAACTTAGCTTAAATATGGGTAAATTAAGGTGCTTTAGGCGTGTAAATACGCCTATAATCATTACCCTCACCTCATTTTTGTGTGTTCGGAGAGAGAAGAAGGTACCATTCTTTCTTAATTCCGCCCTTTTCTTATCAAAGATTCAGCTGTGTGTCTACTTCTATCACGAATTCGTGCATTTTGTATGGTATCCGAAGGTATAAAGTGAAGTAATACCTTTGAGTGAGTCTTTCTAGATATACGTCCTTATTTTTTCTCTTTTTGTTAGCCTATCTGGCAATATTCGAGGACGAATATTTCCACGAGGGAGATATTGTAATACCGTGAGAATCTAACCAATAGTGTAACCATGACTCAAGCTCATGAGAAATAAATTATAGTGTTTTGGTTGTTTTTTGATCAAGGGTGATGTGTATTAAGGCCCCAAATATGTCCTAGCGATTAGGTGAATCAAAACATTCATTACCAATTGAATTCTTGGGAAGGATATTGCTATATTCAACTTCAAATAAATATATCTCTCATTATACTATGAATTATTGAGCTCCTGACCTACCAAAATATGGATAATCGAATTATCTTTCCAACGATATCAATTTTGTTAAAATACGGTATCAGAGAAAGAGTTATGCCCATTTTACTCTAGCATGTCAGGCTGGAAAACTGAGTGATGACATTTGTGATAAGTTGTCACAAACATGACGACTTATTACCAATGTCGTCAGCCTTAGGTAGATTTCCACCCCCAGTAAAGACATTTTGTGATAATTTGTCACGAGTGTGATGACTTATCACCAATGTCGTCAACCTTAACCAGAATATCATAAATTCCACCCTTTTGTGGTGATATTTCGTGATGATATTTCATGACGACTTATAACCAGTCTGACGACTTAACACGAATGTCGTTAGCTATTTTTTTCAGAAATTAAGGGATGTTTTTGCAAGGGTATTTTATTCTTTTCCCATTTTTGGAAGCCTCTATAAATATGAGAATCCTCATCCAAACCCTAATTTATTTATTTTCTCTTCCAATTCTCTTAAGAAATATATCTAGGGTTTCAATCAAGAATATTAATCTTCCAAAAATCATCCATAAATAGTCAAGATTTCATCAAGAACCAAGTTCCTTATAGTGTGGGCTTCAAGAATTATTTATTACAAGTGCGGATAGAGTCTCAAGCACTAGAGTTCATCCAATTTCAAATATTAAGGTATGTGGGGTTTGAACAAGAACACTTCTTTCATTCTTGTGCCCAAAGATTTATTTTCTACTATTGAATTTCATGAATTTGCAAGTGGATTTACACCCAAATTACTTTATTAATTATTTATGAGATTTGAGTTGTTCAAGTTTAATATACAGGATTATTTCATCATTTTATTTCTTAAATTGAGAACTTATGCCATGAGTTTCATATTGTTATTATGAATTGATGATTTTCGAATGATTTGAGATAAGTGTCATGATTTAAGCTTTTCTATGAGAAGCTTGATTATTGAATATATATTGATATTTGAGTTTGAGAGTGAAGAATGAGTTCTTTGATGTTTTCTTGAAGTTTTTGACATTTGATATGAGTTAATGAGCAAGTACACTTCATGTTGAGAAAGATTGTTTGAGTTTGAGTCGAGTTAGGAATCCACAATTGTTTTGATTTAAAGATGAGAAATATTTATGATTCGGTATCTATGGTATACCCTTGAGTTGATTAAGGTGGATTTTCTAACGCGTTCTGAGCTTGAATCTGGGAGAGTATTTAGCACCAAGTGGGAAGTGTGGGTTTAGCGCATCCTACTTCCCCAGAACTACGTGCCACCATAGGATTAAGATTAAGGGCCAAAGGCCAAGACAGTGATCACTAAAGTTAAGGTTCTACTCCTATGGCAAGGATAGAATAGCTCTCCCCAATGTGGGAAAGACGTTGGACTCCATGTAAGCTCGCATGGCTTATATCGGTTATAAGAAACTACCAAGTCCATAATACTCCAAGTTTCATGAGTTACCGAGTCACTCTAAGTCATGAGTCAAAGAGTTTGAGTTGAGTCCAATGGTTTATGAGATTTAAGAAACATGTATTATTATTGATGATTTATGAAAACTATGTTTCAGGTAATTCAAGTGAAGAGAGTCATTAGTGTCAGCATGCATGATTTTCTTATACAATTATGATATTATTTAAAATATTGCCTGCACCCCCACATACTCAGTACATTCCCATGTACTGATTTACATACTCTTCTTTGTTTTATACTCCCTCGTGATGTAGGTTCAGGTGCTCAGTCTCAGCAGCGACAATTATTTTTAAGTACCTCCATCTACATTCCTGCAGTTGGTGATTCCTCATTGTTCGAGTACCTATGTCCCTGACTTTTTATATTACTTGCAGATGATTACTTCTTTTCAGTTCAGCACGAGTGAGTTGGGGATTTATCCCAATGGCTCCTCCGTATTATATAGTAGAGGCTTGGTCAGACTAAAGTAAAGTGTCAGTATGTACAAAATTTTAGTATTTTGATTGTATAGGCTCGTTTCATATCTTATTCCAGTATGTTCATGATATGTCAGTCTCTATTTATTTTAGCATTACTATTGATAAAGTGAGTTCTAGAAGTGATGGCAGGCTTAGAGGGTTAGCTTGAGGCCGTGTGTGGCCTTAAGCACCGTGTGACATCTCGGGATGGGATCTTTGGGCGTTACAAGCTTGGTATCAGAGCCTAGGTTTTGAAGAGTCCTAGGGAGTCTGACAATCCGTATTACGTAGAGTATTGATCATCGGTGTGTATCGCACCACATCTATTAGCAAGAGGCTACGGGACATTTTAGGAAAAGTCATTTCTTTCTTTCAAAAGTCTATTGTGCCTATGACTGTTTCTCTCTGATGTTAATTCGTGCTCTCTTATGATAGAAAATGCCTCCTTGTAGAGCTCGCAGAAATAATGAACGACCTCAACCCGTTGATCCTTTAGGTGAGACGGTGTCCCACGCTGAATTTTGGGCAGCTTTTCAGGCGCTATCCCAAGAGTTTACCGCCAATGCTCAGTCCCATGCTCAGGTCACCATTCCACCTCTACAAGAAAGTAATTCAGTGGCAGCTCGGGTTTGTGATTTTATGTCGATGAATCTGCCAAAGTTTTATGGGTCAAGGGAAAGTGAGGACCCACAGATGTATCTTGATGAGGTGAAAATATTAACCAAATTATGTATGTAATAGAGGAAGAAAATGTGGAGCTAGCTTTCTATCGGTTGAAAGATATTGCTTATGACTGGGTAGAGGTGTTGTAATACCCCAAAAAATCAAAACCACTATTAGATCCATGTACCAAGCTCATGCATAGTACATCATGATTCTTTTATAGATTTATGATTAATTTAGATGTATATTAAGGCTTCAAATAACTCCCAGCTATCAAACGAATCAAAACATTCCTTACCGATTTAATTCTTGAGAAGGATATTGGTTTAGTCAACTTCAAATGAGTATAACTCTCATTATACTTGGAATTTTTGAGATCATGACCTTTCAAAAGATATATAATTGAATTATCTTTCCAATGATACAAATTTTGCCTGAATCCAATATCGGAGCAAAGAGTTATTCCTATTTTACTCCAGCATATCAGGCTTGAAATAGTATGACGACATTTGTGGTAGCATTTCACATTTGTGATGCCCTATCATGAAGGTCGTCAGCCTTAGGCAAAAAACATATACTAAGTGACGACATTCGTGGTAGCTTACCACATTTGTGATGCCTTGTCACAAATGTCGTGAGCCTTAGGTAGAATCCAGCTCCTGTGTGATGACATTTTTGATAGCTTGTCAAATTTTTGATGCCATGTCACAAATGTCATCAGCCTTAGGCAGAATCCAACTCCTAGGCGATGACATTCATGGTAGATTACCACATTTTTACGCCATGTCACAAATGTCGTCAGCCTTAGGTAGAATCTAGCTTTTGTGTGATGACATTTTTGACGGCTTGTCATATTTTTGATGCCATGTCACAAATGTCGTCAGCCTTAGGCAGAATCCAGCTTCTGTGTGATGACATTTTTTACGGCTTTTTACATTATTGACGTCATGTCACAAATGTCGTCAGCTATTATTTTCAGCAATTGGAAATTTATTCCATAAGGGTATTTTGGTATTTTTCCTTCACTTTCCATGACTTATAACCCTCAAGGAACGTATTATCTTCCATTCTATTTAGTTAAAACATCTCAAAAATCTCTCTCATAAACTTTCAACCACAAGATTAGGGTTTCTTCAGGAACCTTCAGAAATATTAGATCTCTTTCAAGATCAAGCTTTAAGGTATGTGTAGTGTTCATCTATGGATCCAATCCATTTATAGGGCTCAAGAACCATGGTTTAAATATTATTTTGTAAACTTTTTGTGGTGATATGAGTATGTACATGGTGACGATTGTTGTTTAAGTTTCAATGTGATGTCTAAAGGTGTTTTCATGAAATATATATGTTTATTAATTAAAAACCATGAACTTTAGATGGTTTAATATAGTGCAAGTATGAAACTCACCTATGTCCTAAAGAATGCATGCAAGGTGTTTGATAAAATGCTTAGGATGCTAGAAATTCATGTTTACATGGTTCCATGATATCTAAATCACAAGTCCATGTTAGCTATATACTTCAATATAAATTCCATGCTATTGATGTGTTACTATTGTTGTGGTATGAATCATGTATGATAATGGAGATATACTATATGTACATGAAATATATCCATGCACTCCCTACCATGCTTAAGATGTTGAACAACTACATGAAGTATAATATCCCCTATTTATGACAATGTGAATTGTAGACTCCAATCTTATGATCAAGTCAATCATGTTGTGTTTGTTTCCTTCCATCGAGTCTTGGGGGTATTCGTACCCAAAAAATATAGTTGTGTGCCTATAGCCATGTCATGTTATCATAATAATCTCAGTCAAGCCATGACCTATAGAATTCAGTAGTCATGTGACTCAGGAAAACTCAGTAATCTCAATAATCTCAGTAGTCTAGTAATCTCAGTAATCTCAGTGCTTAGTAACCTCAGTATTCACAGTTATTCCCAGTAACTTTAGTAGTCTCAACTAGTCCTCAAAACTCAGTACATTCCATCAGTCATCGGAATCCAGTAAACTTAGTTTAGCTCCGCTAAATAATACCACTAGTATCAGTCCAGTTAATCAGTATCAGTTCAGCTAATAAGTTCAGTTCAGTTATTCAGTTCATCTTAGTTATTCAGTTTAGTGTCCTTCATATGGGAGTAGAAGTTAGCACCGAGTGAACCCAAGGATGGGAACTCACCTACCAGTTCAGGGTGTGATTCTTAGCAATCATCCTTGTGTTCCAGAACTATGTAGCCAGCGTAGGTTGAGATATCTTAACCTTTCAGATTAAGGTTGATAAGGTGGCTTAACCTGCCAGTTTAGAGTTCCCACCAATCTCATTTGAGTACCTGCCAGATAAGGGTCACTCACAGCTGTCCTGACCAGTGGTGCGGTATTGACACCCCTCCTGTTGGGGCAGATACTAGACCCCACCTTAGCTATATGCATTATTAGGGCATGTCGGTTAAAAAAAAACTACCTCCCACAGTTTCAGCCTCAGTATCAGTAAAAGAACTTAGATAGTTCTTCAGATTTCAGTATATCAGGACTGTCAGATATAGTCAACTCAGATACAGTACGGGACTCAGATAGTTCCATCAGATTCAGGATTGTCTGATATAGTCACTCATGTTATCAGTAATCAGTATTAGGGCTATCAGATATAGTCACTCATGCTATCACTACTCAGTTTCAGGACTGTCGAATACAATCAATCAGACCAGTTCTTCATAATCCGAACTGTCAGAAACAATCAATCATTTATTAGTAAAGCAATATCAGTCTCTCAGTATCCAGTAATACAGTATCATATCCATCACTTATTAGTGATTTACATATCAATATCAGTAAAATCAGTCATCCAGTATCTCAGTATCAGTACACTCATGTTGTCAGTATTCAGTATCTCCACGAGTTTAGTAACATTTATGTATGCATGTATGTATTGTCACGTTCATATCAGTCAGTATTGTTCATGCATATAACCCTTTGCATTTTGCCTACCTCACTCGTATACTCAGTACATTCAGACGTACTAACACATTTCTGTTATTGTGCTTTCTCTTATGTTACACCATAGGTTCAGAGGCACGAGCTCCAGATCAGCAGTAGCATTCCAGTGTTCAGAGTTTGTAGTGAGTCCTTCTCATTCTAGGATGATATAATTATTGCTATATTTACTATTTAGTTGCTAGATGGAGTTAGTTGGAGACAAGTTCCGTCAACTCCTTATTCAGTTCAGTTAGAGGCTTTCAGACTAGTTGTCAGATTAGATATTCAGATCTCATTATTTTCAGTATTTATAACTTGTTTTGGTATTGTTATACCTTTTTCAGACATTTTGTTATCAGACGTTTATTCAGTTTGAACCTTATGGCCTTTCATGTTCATGTTTCCGCATTTTATGAGATATTATGCAATATACAGGTACAGATATCTGTCATAGGTTAGCTTATGGTCCTTCGGGGTCATGAGCACCGTGTAGCATTTTGGTTTAGAAAATCGGGGTGTTACAAACTTGGTATCAGAGCCTAAGGTTCAATAGAGTCCTAAGAAGTCTGAAAGCCGCATCTAGTAGAGTCTTGTACATGCATGTGTTGTGCACCATACTTATGTGCAAGAGGCTATAAGATGTTTTAGGAACATTTTCCCTTCTTTCATGTCTCAGATTGTGCTATAGCAAGGTTCTCTAAGAAACTCATGTAGATTCTCATCATGCTTCACTCATGTTAATTCCACCTTACTTTCAAGGTAATAGAAACAGTGAAGGTCAATTCCTAAAGATAGGACTTTCTCAGACAGTATCCCATCAGTTAAGTTGTGTTCCAAAGTTGTACGGATCTCATTCCTGATCATGAGAACTCGTTCTCAAACCCATATTTAGATATGCCATCAGATCCTTTCTCAAAGTCCTATGATAGCATGTGACACAGAGTTAGAAGCATGAACCTAGGAGTCTAGAAGTAGACAAGTTGGGATACTATATCTAGATTGAATGGATTATGTATTCATGGGGATAGTTGTGGAAGAATGAATCAATAGGCATGAACAGTGCGAGTTAGAAATTTAAGTTTACTGACTTGAAATTAAGCATAAAGGTATGAATGTGATATTAGTAGTGTATGAGGAAACAAAAGCAGATAATATGTTTAGTAAGGTGATCATGTGTTGATTAGAGTGTAAGCATGTGATGATGATTGCAATTTAGTTCAAAGATTAGTTTACTGTTCACAGACTTATGATGATGGCTTTAAGCTAAGGGCAAGATGTTAGATCAAGTAACCCAGTCAGGCTCTCAGGTTCCATTAGTAGCATCAGTATGTACAAAAAAGTAGTTAGGGAAGACGATTCCCAACCCATCCCTTATCTCAGCGTAAAGTTTTGTACTTCAGTCAACATAATGCCTATACATGTTTTATGTCTCAGATTCAATGAATACAACTTATGTTCACAAGTATTCCATAGAATCATGTGCGTTTTTGGTTCTCAACATAGGGAGTTCATTTCCATCTCACTTAGTGTTACGAATCATGTTCCACAAACTTAGAAATTCTAGACTCAGGTCATGCAGCTCATGACTCATGTACACATATCATGCTTTATAGTATACTCAATTTCCATGACTCATGCTACGCCCCCACTGATCAGATAAATTCATACTATATCATGTATATACTCAGCTCATACCTTTTTAGTAAATCCATGTTATTGATATTCTATTTCTCAGGTTTTAGTCATGTGTCAAGTTCAGTCAGTTTCCATTCATATTTCAGGTTCTCCTGATTTAACCCTTCAGTGAGCCCTCTTTATAAGAATAGTGTAGTGTTGAGAAATTGCTTAGATGGGAGAGAGTTAATGTTTCATGTTAAGAGCAGATTATTGCATGTATATTTTATACGAGGGTATAGATACGAAGATAAGCTCGAATATCCTGTTAGTATGCAAGCAAGGAGCTAATGAGAGGTAGTACTTAGAAATTGGGAAAATTCAGAGTGTGAATGTATATTCAGATCCTTGACTTATGTCAGCCTTTATTGTGCAACTATGACAACTCAATTTCTATCTCAGTTATAGTTCAGTACTCAGTAATTAGTGTTTAGTCTCAGAATTAAGCACTTCAGTATCAGTTTAAACCTCTGTTTCAGTATTCAGTTATCAAGACCTAGCATTTAGATCTAGTATGGATCCCCGTTACAGTCTTAAGTTATACTGTAAGCTTTAGATCAGTATTCATCTCAGAAATTCAGTTTAAATTTAGATTTGCTTGACCATAGCATACAGTTATCAGCTACTCAGTTATAGGTATTCCAATACCTCAGTCTATGGAATGTTTCCAAATCATGTAATATGCTTGGTCCTGTATTTTCAGACAATATAGCTTTCATGAAATCCATGATCAGTTACCTTATGTTAATCAGTCAGTCCTTTCTCATATGCATAATACTTTATGGCCTCAGCACAACTACTTATATTAAGTCCAATTCAGTCTTGCATACCCAGCATTCAGTTACCAGTTACTCAGTTAATCAGATAAGTCAGTATGTCTATGCATTCGTGCATCACACTTCAGTTTCAGATCTTAGATAATCAGTCACGATTTTGTACCTAGGCACCTTGTGCATCGCCTCAACTTTCTCAATATCTCAGCAAGGTCAGTCCAGCATTCTTCAAGGGATATAGTTTCCCAAGGGGAATATACATTATATCCCCCAAACTTTCTTGATTTAAACATGTTGTTTTTTTTAATAAATCTATCTTGGAGGAAGTGTTACTTATAAGCCGAACCTCTAGCTTCAAAACTCAGCAGTAAGCCATGTACTCAATGAATCAATGTATCCATGCTATGATACTCTATCCATGTCACGTATTACAGACTCAGTTCAGTTCATGTATCATGTTCCAGAATCAATTATGTTCTTATGATTCCTCTCATGCATATTAGGTAATGAATCTCAGACTCATCAGTGTTTTCATTTCATGGTAGTAGTCTTCTTTGAGCTTACTCATTCTCATGTTCAAATTTTAGTACCAAATTTGGTATTTAGTTCTATACTCAGTTTTTAGTTCAAACTTGGTATCTTTACCATTACATGTTCATGAGTCAGTTCAGTTATGTATTCCCGCATCAGATATGCATGATCAGCTTACACGTACTTTCAGTCATGTATTCATATATCATGTCATTCATATAATCATGCATCATATATGCATGGATTAAGCTTATCAGTTATGCATCATATATGTATTCTCAGTTTGAGAAACTCAGTTTATCGGAACACTCAGTCCTACATTCATAAATCAGCTACCCATGCATCAGATATGCATGAACAGTATGATATGCTCAGTTTTCATTCATGTCAGCTATGAAATTATGATCAATCATTCATGATATATATGCGTCATTTTATCTTTTCTCCCCTCTCAAGCAGTCATCATTCGAGGACGAATGTTTCCAAGGGGGAGATATTGTAATACCCCAAAAAATTCAAACCAAAATTAGAGCCATGTACCAAGATCATGCATAGCACGTCATGGTTATTTTATAGTTTTTGATTAAGTTAGATGTATATTAAGTCTTCAAATACCTCCTAGCTATCAGACGAATCAAAAAATTCCTTAATTATTAAATTCTTGAGAAGGATATTGTTATAGTCAACTTCAAATAAGCATATCTATCATTATACTTGGAATTTTTGAGATTCTTACCTATCAAAAGATATATAATTGAATTATCTTTCGAACGATACCAATTTTTCTAAAATCCAATATCGGAGCAAAGAGTTATTCCTATTTTACTCCAGCATGTCAGGCTTGAAACACTATGACGATATTCGTGGTAGCTTACCACATTTGTGACGCCCTATCACGAAGGTCGTCAGCCTTAGTTAGAAACCAGATCCTAAGTGATGACATTCGTGGTAGCTTACCACATTTGTGATGCCATGTCACAAATGTCGTCAGCCTTAGGCAGAATCCAGCTCCTGTGTGACGACATATTTTACGGCTTATCACATTTTTGACGCCATATCACAAATGTCGTCAGTATTAGGCAGAATCCAGATCCTAAGTGACGATATTTGTGGTAGCTTACCACATCTTTGACTCCATGTCACAAATGTCAGTAGCCTTAGGAAGAATCCAGCTTCTGTGTGATGACATTTTTTACGGCTTATCACATTTTTGATGCCATGTCACAAATGTCGTCAGCCTTAGGCCTAATCAATCTTCTGTGTGACAACATTTTTGACGGCTTGTCATATTTTTGATGCCTTGTCATAAATTTCATCAGCTATTATTTTCAGAAACTGGGAATTTATTTCATAAGGGTATTTTGGTCTTTTCCCTTCACTTCCCATGACTTATAACCCTCAAGGAACGTATTATCTTCCATTCTCTTTAGTTAAAACATCTCAAAAAGCTCTCTCATACACTTTCAACCACAAGATTAGGGTTTTCTCTCAAGATCATCTCCTCAGAAACAAGAACATTCTTTCCCAAAGGGGTTAAACCCTAGTAAAGAAAAATCAAGTTTAAGCCTAAGGATTTCTTCAAGAACCTTCAGAAATATTACATCTCTTTCAAGATCAAGCTTTAAGGTATGCGTAGTGTTCATCTATGGATCCAATCCATTTATAGAGCTCAAGAACCATATTTTAAATATTATTTTGTAAACTTTTTGTGGTGATATGAGTATGTACATGTTGACGATTGTTGTTTAAGTTTCAATGTGATGTCTAAAGGTGTTTTCATAGAATATATATATTTGTTAATTGAAAACCATGAACTTTAGGTGGTTTAATATGGTACAAGTATGAAACTCACCTATTTCCTAAAGAATTGTATTACCCTAGAAAATTTTTTTCGTAAAGATTTCGTGAGAAACGTATCGAGTTCTACGCTTTAGAGCTATCCATAAATTTTCTGTGTCTTATTTCTAAGATGTTGACTTACCATTGCGTAGAATATCGAATAATATTTCCAATGATATATACATCATCGAAAACGGACACTCGAGCGATGAGTTACGACCATTTCAATCGAACTAAGACCATTCCGATCGAACTGTGAACAGTAAAACGTGCAGGAAATTAAAATTACTGTAGCCAGGCGAATTTCAGGGTCAACTTCAAATGACCATAAATCCTTGTACATAATGATCTGGGTGATCTACTATATATCAATGGAAATTTGTGCGAGTTCTCTTTCTAATAAAATTGGTTTTATCCAATTTGACAATCGGAGAAAAATGTTATGGTCAATCTAGTTCAGCCTATCAAAAGCGAATTTTTGGGTCAACTTCAAACGACCATAACTCCTTGTACATAATGACCTGGGTGAGCTACTATATATCAATGGAAAGCTCTAAGATTCCTATTTATAATAAAATTTGTTTCATCCAATTTGGCTGTCAGAGTAAAACGTTACGGTTGATCTAATTCAGACTACCAAAACAGTCAACCAAAGGACAGATTTGAGAATTATTTAATTTTTAAGGGCATTTTGGTCATTATGCCTTCGTTTTATGGACGAAAATTGTCCATTTATACCTATATTGAGCCATAAAATTCATGTTCTTCCATCAAAAACATTGAGAGAACTAAACCCTAGGTCCATTTTAAGCTCCAAATATCTTCCAATTTCACCGTAGAAATTCAAATTTGATCCGATAATCGAACTCATCATCTCGAGACCTTCGGGGAGCACCCCTTATTTGTGTGAACAGTATTTCATAATCAAGAAGTCAATTTCAAGGTATGTGGGATTTTGAACAAGAGCAATCTTCCGTTCTTGTGCCCAAAGCTTTAATTTTATTATGGTTTTACATGATTTTGCAAGTGAGATTATGTCTAAATAATTCAATTATGATATTATGATGATTGAATGAATAAACTTTGATTTATATGATTATCTCAATGTTTTCATGATATGATTTAATAATTATCATTGAGAATTACACATTTTTACCACGAGGTGGTATTTTGAATGATTTTGAGGCGTATGTCGAGATGTTATTTTGGAATAATATTTTGAGTTATGTGTCAAGCTTTGTGCTTTCCAATGACGATTTGAATTATTGAATATATATTTGAGACATGAGATGTCTTGATATCTATAATTGTAAATTTCATATTTTTATTTTGAATGATTTCGAGATATATGTTGAAATGATTTTGAGATTTATGATAAGCTTAAAGCTTCTTTATGACGAAATTGAATCATTGAGCATATTGAGATATAACATTTGAGATGTTACCATGAGTCTTGATATTTTCTCAAAAATATTGTTGTTGTCATGACTTGATAAATTGTTACATTTTGACATTTAAAAAGGTTGAGTTCTATTATTGAAATTTCATGATATTCGAAAATGGGTATACACTCAAATTACTTTATGAAGGATTTATAAGACTTTGAATTTTTTCCAATATGGATATATATGATTACTTCATTACTCTACTTCTTAAATTGAGAATTTATGCTATGAATTGCATACTACTACAATGAATTGCTATTTCTAAAGGCTTTCGAGATAAAAGTCGTGATTTGAGTTGTACTACGGGATATGTATTCTTATTATGAATTGAAGGTCTCAAGTGTTTTTCAAAAGCTATTGTCAGGATTTAATTGTTGAATTGAAAGAATAATCATTTGAGTACATTGACCTTGAACTCGCAGAGTCGAGATGATTTTAACTATGAGAAAGATTGATTTTGATATAGATATTGAGATGAATTTTGGTATTTTTTTCCGGATGATTTTGATGAGTTGAATTGTTAAAAATATTACGTATTGAGTCTTCATATCCTTGTCCAAATGTCGAGTCGGTTATGGTTCAATGCATTGATACCTTGTTGATGTTGAAAAAGATTGAAATGTTTTAAGTCGAAGTTTGGGTTAGGAATCCAAAAATTGTTGATGAATTATAAATTGAGATTTTTGATTTGGTCTTTATGATAAACCCTTGTGATGATGATGGTGGATTTTCGAAAGCGTTCTGAGCTTGTCGGGGAGTAGTACTTAGCACCGAGAGGGAAATTTGGTATTTTCCCAAACCTATGTGCCACCGTAGGGTTGTTTGATGATGATATTATTGGCCAGAGAGCCCGATTGTGATTATTGTAGTTTTAAGGTCGTACTCCCTGGCAAAGAGTATGACGCTCCCGCCACTAGGGGTTTCAAACATTGGTATTCCACGTAGCTCACATGGGGTTATCGGTTATAGGAAACTCCCTTATCCATAAAAGTCATGTTTCTTGAATTACCGAGTCACTCCGAGATTTGAGTCAAAGAGTTGAGATGCTATGATGAATTATGATTACCTATGATGAATTTTGACGATATGATAATTTATGATGATTTATGATGATTTATCTTAATTTATGATTTTTGATGATTTACATGGATTATGAGATTTTACCATTTGAACTATTTATTATGAAAGTATGAAGAGTATGATTTGATATAACTCAAGACAAGTGAGTCATCATTGTCTGTATGCATGTTTTCATGAAATTGATGATGTTTTTTAATGTGTTGCATGCACCCCCACATACTCAGTATATTCTCTTTGTGCTGACCCCCATTTACTATTCTATTCAGTTGCAGTTTCCGGTCAGCAGGTAAAGATTCCTCACAGTTCAGGGACTTGGGTCGGTTATTTCAGTTTGGGGCATTGTATCTTCTTTCGTCGGTCGTATTAAGTGTGGTAGTTGGTAGTCATGACCCGACTATGTACATAAAATACTAGTAGAGGCTTCATAGGCAGTAGTAGTGGTTGATGTATTCAGTCGTCTTCTTGTATATGTATATATGTTAGTAGAATTGTCATCTTGTAATTCCAATATTGTACGGAACAGATTCTTTATTGAGACATTTTCATCTTCATTCTTTCAGCATTATGTTTTAATCAGTTGTTTTTGAGTTATACTGATGAAAAGGGTCAGCTTGGGGTTACTTGTGACCCTAAGAACCGTGTGGCATCTCAGAATTTGATTTTTGGGATGTTACAAACTTGGTATCAGAGCACAGAGTTCAAGTGTCCTAGGGTGTCTATGAAGCCGTGTCTAGTAGAGTCTTGCAGAACGGTACGGAGACGTCTGTACTTTTCTTCGAGAGGCTATAAGGCATTTAGGAAAGGTTGTTGTTCTTTCAAGTCTTGAATCGTGCAATAATTTTAAACCAGATAAGCTATCAAATTTCTTTTCAGTATCTATAAGTGACAGTTTGTACTTTTCTATCTATGTGCTATTCTTGAGACAGTATGAGCAGCAAGTCCCGGTTCTTTTCCTGAAAATGTTTTTAGACTGATTAGCAAAATGTTTCAGAAGTCTCATAAATATGGCATCAGAAGAGCCTCCCAGTATGTTATAATTTCCTAAAGTTTCATGTTATGTCCTCTTCTTTATGACTTGTTCCTATCTCCCGTAATCTTGCTATCATTATACTGTTGAAAAATAAAAGTCTAGTGAAGCCGTGTGGGGGTTTTTCGATTCACTAGCACAGCTGTTTTGTTATTCACCTTAAACTTTTTTCCAAAACTCATATTCAAAGCCTAGTGGAGCCGTGTGTGGCCTATTTTGATCCACTAAAAACTTGTAGTTCATCTTGTTCCTTGTGTTGGCTCAAAATGTGGGATTTGGAGGTGTAGTAGTAAGAAGGATGGTAAGTGTGATTTGTTGAGAATAAGTATAGAGAAATCCGTTTTTGCATACATTTGGGGTTAATAGGGAGTGATATATCCTTGTGTGTCAATTTTGTGATGTAGTTTGTTTGAGGTATGAAATAGGTGTTGACGGTATTTGTATGCCAGAGAGTATAGGTTAGTAATGGAAGTACTCGGTGGGTGAGTGTTGTTAAATTATGCCGTTGTCGGGTTGCAAGAGGAAGTTAAGTTAAGACGTAGAGAGCTATGAACTAAGTTAAGTTGTCTAAGAAGGATAAATAGTAGTGACGGGTGAAAAAAAGATGTGTTAATGGATTGTGAATAAGATAAGCTATATGATTATGACCAATTATTATTGTTATGAAGTTTAAATGGGCTAGAATTTGTTGAGGATTGTTTTATAGTTTCTAAGTGGAAATTTCGTGCGAAAAGTTTTAAGTTATATTGTGTGCTAAAAGTAAAGTTTGAATGATTGGTGATCGTGAAGGTGACTGTGATGATTTCTTGATTTATGGTATTAGTTGTTAAGAAGTGATCTAGTAGGCTTGAATAGTGGATATAAGAGCCTAGGTTTGGTTGATTCGTGATTAAGTTTGATGTTGTGTTTATGATGAGAAAGTTCACCTAAGATATTATGGGACTGCTTTAATTTCGAGGATTAGTGTATGACTGTAATGGTTGAGCTTCTTAGATATGATTTTGATTCTTATGGTTTAGAAATATAAGTTTACAAGCGTGATTTTAATAAGCGATGACAGAGGTAGTGTGGTCCGTTAAGGATGAGAAAAATTTGAGTTGAGCGTTAGACTCAAAGATTGAAATTCCGAAGTTGAGCTGAAAGCATTGAAGCTCTAGATGGTGTATACTCCAACTATCGGGTTGCTTATGCGGATTTGAGATTAGAAAGTATGCAAGTGTTAGATGTTGATTATTGGGGTTATAGAAGGATAGGTGGTAATTCGAGAAGTTGTGTGAGGATGTGGTTATATGCTTTCTGAGGTAGTCATTTGGGTGAAGTTTTATGCTTTGTGTGTGTGATTATGTATCGAACAATCGAGTGAAGTGACTTTAGTTTAGATTAAAGTGTATAGTGTGTTACTGACCCAGAGCGATGGCTTAAGTCTAAGGGGGAGATGATAGATCAAGTAACCGAGTTAAGTGTTCGGATTTCAATAGTGGTAAAAAAGGGGTTTTGCTCGACCCATTCCCATTTCAGTTCTTTCAGTTATTCCAGGGCCTACTCCTGCTTTACACTTCAGTTCCATGATCATAATTCGAGTTCGTGCATGTCATAAAGGAACATGTTCTCTCTCAGTTCCCAATACGTGGGGTTTCGGATTTATTTTTTTTAGCGGTGGAATTATATTCCATAAGTTATGAATTCCAAATCTTAAGTTATGTGTCTAGTAATCAAGGTACTCTAGCCTTACCCTATGCTCTATTCGAGAAATAAAGCATTTCTGTTAATGATCAATGAAAGTTTGGATTCATATCGTGCATATTCCCAAATCAAATTTCCTTGCCAAGTTTATGATGTTAAATCTTCTATTCCTTACGCCTTGGTGAACGTCAAGTTATTCAGGGTATCTAGTCTTATTTTAGACCAGCATGTTCTAGCCCTTTGATAACTTCTTTCGTAGGGTGAGAGAGTGATGATGAATGGTTGGTTATATGGAAAAATACGTATTTGTTGTGGATAAGGGTGTTGGTGAATAGTTATCTAGATAGAAGAGAGAAAATGTTTCCTTATCTTGGTTAGAAAGGTGTATGCTTATTTTGAGCTAAGTGGTAATGTGAAGTAAGATTGAGATTAAGCTTTCATGTATATTGTGGTTAGTTGAAGTTTTAAGTGGTTATCTTGAGGGATTGTGGTGTAAATGTTTCAGATTCTGAAAGCTAGTTATGTTTCAATTCGTAAACTTCTACTAAACAATCTTTGTTTTCCAAGTATTCCAGCTCAGTCAATCAGAATCGTATAGTGTACCTTCTCATTTATCATTTCATCATGTTATCCAAGGATCTTAGGAATGAAATCATTTCCATATGGAGCATCTCAGTAGTTACGAGTATACCTTTGTTCGTGCATCATGCATATGAGCTAATTGATAGGTGCCCCGTGCACAGTCTTAGTGACCCTGTGAAATAAGTGTTGTAGAGGAACATAGAGTCCCAAGGGGGAGATACCCCGTAACTTCTTAAAGCTTCCGTGTTTTAAACACATCTAGTTCATGCTCAAGTTCTCATTACAATCCTTGAATTGGCTATTGTTGCATACGCATTCATACATTCCAGAGTCAGTCAGCTAGATATTTATGCGTCAGATATGCATGTTCAGTATGAGGACTGGGAAACTGTAATTCCAATCGTGCCGATATGTCTCAGATGTTCCCTTCCCTTAAGACGGTCAGTTGATCAGTAATTTTATCCTATCAAGCAACATTCAAGGATGAATGTTTCCAAGGGGGAGATAATGTAATACCCCAGAAAATTTTCTTCGTAAAGATTTCGTTAGAAACGTATCGAGTTCTACGCTTTAGAGCGATCAATAATTTTTTTATGTAGTATTTCTTAGACGTTGACCTACCATTCCTTAGAGTATCGAATAATCTTTCCAACGATATGTAGATCATCAAAAACGGACACTCGAGCGATGAATTACGACCATTCCGATCGAACTACGACCATTCCGATCGAACTGTGAACAGTAAAACATGTAGGAAATTAAAATTACTGCAGCCAGGCGAATTTCAGGGTCAACTTCAAACGACCATAACTCCTTGTACATAATGATATAGGTGATCTACTATATATAAACGGAAAGCTCTGCGATTCCTCTTTCTAATGAAATTGGTTTCATCCAATTTTACTATCGAAGAAAAAAGGTATGGTCAATATAGTTCAGCCTACCAAAAGCGAATTTTTGGGTCAACTTCAAATGACCATAACTCCTTGTACATAATGATATGGGTGAGATACTATATATCAACGGAAATATCTAAGAGTCCTCTTTCTAATAAAATTGGTTTCATCCAATTTGGCTGTCAAAGTAAAACAATATGGTTGATCGACTTCAGACTATCAAAACAGTCCACCAAAGGACAGATTCAAGAATTATTTGATTTTTAAGGGCATTTTGGTCATTATGCCTTCACTTCATGGACGAAAATTGTCCATTTATACCTATATTGATCCATAAAATTCATGTTCTTCCATCAAAAATATTGAGAGAACTAAACCCTAGGTCCATTTTGAGCTCCAAATATCTTCCAATTTCACCGTAGAAATTCCTTCGAGGAGCACCCCTTATTTGTGTGAACAGGACTCCATAATCAAGAAGTCAATTTCAAGGTATGTGGGGTTTTGAATAAGAGCAATGTTCCGTTCTTGTGCCCAAAGCTTTAATTTTATTATGGTTTTACATGATTTTGCAAGTGAGATTATGTCTAAATAATTCGATTATGATATTATGATGATTAAATGAATGAACTTTGATTTATATGATTATCTCAATGTTTTCATGATATGATTTAATAATAATCATTGAAAAATACACACTTTTACCACGAGGTGGTATTTTGAATGATTTTGGGACGTATGTCGTGATGGTATTTTGGAATAATATTTTTAGATATGTGTCAAGCTTTATGCTTCCCAATGATGATTTGAATTATTGAATTTATATTTGAGACATGAGATGTCTTGATATCTATAATTGTAAATTTCATATTTTTATTTTGAATGATTTCGAGATATATGTTGAAATGGTATTTTGAAATGATTTTGAGATTTATGATAAGCTTAAAGCTTCTTTATAACGAAATTGAATCATTGAGCATATTGAGCTATAACATTTGAGATGTTACCATGAGTCTTGATATTTTCTCAAAAATATTGATGTTGTCATGACTTGATAAATTGTTACATTTTGACATTTAAAAAGGTTGATTTCTATTAGTAAAATTTCATGATATTCTAAAATGGGTATACACTCAAATTACTTTATGAAGGATTTATAAGACTTTGAATTTTTTTCCAATATCGATATACATGATTACTTCATTACTCTACTTCTTAAATTGATAATTTATGCTATGAATTACATACAACTACAAGGAATTGATATTTCTAAAGGATTTCGAGATAAAAGTCGTGATTTGAGTTGTACTACAGGATATGTATTCTAATAATGAATTGAAGGTCTCAAGTGTTTTTCAAAAGCTGTTGTCATGATTTAATTGTTGAATTGAAAGAATAATCATTTGAGTACATTGACCTTGAACTCGCAGAGTCGAGATGATTTTGACTATGAGAAAGATTGATTTTGATATAGATGTTGAGATGAATTTTGGTATTTTTTTCCGGATGATTTTGATGAGTTGAATTGTTGAAAATATTACGTATTGAGTCTTCATATCCTTGTCCAAATGTCTAGTCGGTTATGGTTGAATGCATTGATACCTTGTTGATGTTGAAAAAGATTAAAATATTTTAAGTCGAAGTTGGGGTTAGGAATCCACAAATTGTTGATGAATTATAAATTCAGATATTTGATTTGGTCTTTATGATAGACCCTTTTGATGATGATGGTGGATTTTCTAACGCGTTCTGAGCTTGTCGGGGAGTAGTACTTAGCATCGAGAGGGAAATTTGGTATTTCCCCAAACCTATGTGCCACCGTAGGGTTGTTTGATGATGATATTATTGGCCAGAGAGACCGATTGTGATTATTGCAGTTTTAAGGTCGTACTCCCTGGCAAAGAGTATGACGCTCCCTCCAACGGGAGTTTCAAACACTGGTATTCCACGTAGCTCACATGGGGTTGTCGGTTATAGGAATCTTCCCTATCCATAAAAGTCATGTTTCTTGAATTACCGAGTCACTCCGAGATTTGAGTCAAAGAGTTGAGATGTTATGATGAATTATGATTACCTATGATGAATTTTGACGATATGATAATTTATAATGATTTATCATAATTTATGATTTTTGATGATTTACATGGATTATGAGATTTTACCAGTTGAACTATTTATTATGAAAGTATGAAGAGTATGATTTGATATAACTAAAGCCAAGTGAGTCATCATTGTCTGTATGCATGTGTTCATGAAATTGATGATGTTATTTAAAGTGTTGCATGCACCCCCACATACTCAGTACATTTTCTTTGTGCTGACCCCCATTTACTATTCTATTCAGTTGCAGTTTTCGGTCAGCAGGTAAAGAGTCCTCACAGTTCAGGGACTTGGGTCGGTTATTTCAGTTTGGAGCATTGTGTTTTCTTTCATAGGTCGTATTGAGTGTGGTAGTTGGGAATCATGACCCGACTATGTACAGACAATACTAGTAGAGGCTTCATAGATAGTAGTAGTGGTTGATGTATTCAGTCTCCATCTTGTATATGTATATGTGTTAGTAGAATTTTCATCTTGTAATTCCAATACTGTACTGAAAAGATTCTGTATTAAGACATTTTCAGCTTCATTCTCTCAGAATTATGTTTCAATCAGTTGCTTTTGAGTTATACCGATGAAAATGGTTAGCTTGGAGTCACTTGTGACCCTAAGCACCGTGTGGTATCTCAAAACTTGATTTTAGGGACGTAACAAGAATGCATGCAAGGTGTTTGATAAAATGCTTAGGATGCTAGAAAGTCATGCTTACATGGTTCCCTGATATATAAATGACAAGTCTATGTTAGCTATATACTTCAATATAAATTCCATGCTATTGATGTGTTGCTATTGTTGTGGTATAAAAAATGTATGATAATGGAGATATACTATATGTACATGAAATATATCCATGCACTCCCTACCATGCTTAAGATGTTGAAGAACTTCATGAAGTATAATATCCCTTATTTATGATAATGTGAATTGTGGACTCCAATCTTATAATCAAGTCAGTCATGTTGTATCTGTTTCCTTCCATCGAGTCCTAGGGGTATTCGTACCCGAAAAATGTAGTTGTGTGACTAGAGCAGTGTCATGTTATCATGATACTCTCAGTCAAGCCATGATCTATAAAATTCAGTTAGTCATGTGACTCAGGAAAACTCAGTAATCTCAGTAGTCTAGTAATCTCAGTAATCTCAGTGCTCAGTAACCTCAGAAACCTTAGTATTCATAGTTAATCTTAGTAACTTCTGTAGTCTTAAACATTCCTCAGAACTAAGTACATTTCATCCGTCATCAGAATCCAGTAAACTTAGTTTAGCTCCGCTAAATAATACCACTAGTATCAGTCTAGTTAATCAGTATCAGTTCTGCTAATAAGTTCAGTTCAGTTATTCAGTTCAGCTTAGTTATTCAGTTTAGTGTCCTTCAGATGGGAGTAGAAGTTAGGATCGAGTGAACCCAAGTATGGGAACTCATCTGCCAGTTCAGGGTGTGATTCTTAGCAGTCATCCTTGTGTTCCAGAACTACGTAGCCAGCGTAGGTTGAGACATATTAACCTATTAGATTAGGGTTGATGAGGTGTCTTGAACTGCCAGTTTTAGGTTCCCACCATTCTCATTTGAGTACCTGGCAGATAAGGGTCACTCACAGCTGTTCTTACCAGTGGTGCGGTATTGAAACCCCTCCAGTTGGGGCAGAGACTGGAACCTACCTTAGCTATATGCGTTATTGGGGCATGTCGGTTAAAAAAAACACCTCCCACAGTTTCAGTCTCAGTCTCAGTAAAATAACTTAGATAGTTCTTTAGATTTCAGTATATTAGGACTGTCAGATACAGTTAACTCAGATACAGTACGGGACTAAGATAGTTCCATCAGATTCAGGACTGTCTAATATAGTCACTCATGTTATCAGTAATCAGTATCAGGGCTATCATATATAGTCACTCATGCTATCAGTACTCAATTTCAGGACTGTCAGATACAGTCAATCAGACAAGTTTTTCATAATCCAAACTTTCAGAAACAATCATTCATTTATCAGTAAACCAATATCAGTCTCTCAGTATCCAGTAATACAGTATTAGATCCATCACTTATTAGTGATTTACATATCAATATCAGTAAACTCAGTCATCCATTATCTCAGTATTAGTACACTCATGTTGTCAGTATTCAGACTCAGTAGTCAGTATCTCCACGAGTTTAGTTACAGTTACGTATGCATGTATGTATTCTCATGTTCATATCAGTCAGTATTGTTCATGCATATAACCCTTTGCATTTATCCTACCTTACTCGTATACTCAGTACATTCAGACGTACTGATGTATTTGTGCTATGGTGCTTTCTCTTATGTTACACTATAGGTTCAAAGGCATGAGCTCCAGATTAGCAGTAGCATTCCAGTGTTCAGAGTTTGAAGTGAGTCCTTCTTATTCTAGGATGATATGATTATTGCTATATTTACTATTCAGTTGCTAGATGGAGTTAGTTGGAGACATGTTCCGTCAACTCCTTATTCAGTTCAGTTAGAGGCTTTTAGACTAGATATCAGATTAAATATTCAGATCTCATTATTTTTAGTATTTATGACTTATTTTGGTATTGTTATACCTTTTTCAAATATTTTGGTATCAGACGTTTATTCAGTTTGAACCTTATGGATTTTCATGTTCATGTTTCCGCATTTTATGAGATATTATGCAGTATACAGGTACAGATATCAGTCATGGGTTAGCTTGTGGTCCTTCAGGGTCATGAGTACAGTGTAGTATTTTGGTTCATAAAATTGAGGTGTTACAGGTGTGGAGGAAAAATAGAGGGGAGAATAATGCTCCCATGACTTGGCAATTATTCCAGGATGCCTTCTTGGATAGATTCTTACCCCTAGAGATGTGGGAAGTGAAACTAAAAGAATTTATGAACTTGAGATAAGGCTCCATGACTGTTAAGGAGTATTGTCTTAAATTCAACTAGTTGTCTAAGTATGCTCCCTGTATGATGGTTGATTCCAGGACCAGTATGAGTAAGTTTTTGACTGGTGTATCGAATTACATTGTAAAATAGTGTAGATCCATTTCTCTCAATAGGAATATGGATCTTTCTAGATTAATGATACATTCTCAGTAAATTGAAGAGGACAAGGTGAAGGAGAGAGAGAGAATAAGAGGAAATAAGATAGTTAGATCAGAGCAGCTGGGGCATGTTTAGACTAGATTTTCTGGAGGGATCCACCCTTAGTTTCAAAGTCTTTCATTCGTTCCAGCACCTTCATCAGCTAGTGCCCTTGCATCTCTAATCAGGCGTGAGCAGGGTAATAGGCCTACTATGTATAGGTCCCAGGACAGTGTGAGTAATAGACCTAACTATCCCACATGTCCTAAATATGGCAGGACGCATCCTGGAAAGTGTTTGGCTGAACAAAAAGGTTGTTTTGGTTGTGGTAAGTTGAACAACAGACTTAGAGATTGCCTGTATACTAGATAAGAGAGCTGTGATGTTCGTCCTCAGAGTCAGGCTATCAGTGCCCCTACGCCTTTAGCTCGTCCAACTCCTCCTCAGGGTGCCTCGTTGAGTACTACAAGTGGTCTCTGCTAGAATTTCTTTTATGCTATACCACCCCGTCAGGAGTAAGGATTCCCCAGATGTTGTTACTAGTACGCTTCGTGTATTTTATTTTTATGTGTATGTGTTGATGGACCCTGGTTCTAGTTTTTCTTATGTGACTCCTTTGGTGGATGTGAATTTTGAGATCAATGCTGAAAAGGTTCCTGAGCCTATCCTAGTTTCTACCCCAGTAGGTGAATATGTTATTGCTAAACAAGTATATAAGAAGTGTCCTATCACCATTCTTCATAGAGTCTTGTTTGTACACTTGATTGAGTTAGACATGGCTGATTTTGACATTATTCTGGGTATGGATTGGTTTCACTCTTGTTATGTATCTATAGACTGTCGTACCCGTGTAGTCAAGTTTTAGTTTCCCAATAAGCCAGCCTTTGAGTGGTCCAGAAATTTGGTATCTCCCAAGAGTCATTGCATATCCTATCTTAAAGCTAGGAAATTGATAACCAAGGGTTGCATCTATCATTTGGTTCGAGTTAAAGTTACTAAGTCTGAGACTCCAATCGTTCAGTCAATCAACGTTGTTAATGAGTTTCTTGATGTTTTTCCGAAAGATCTCCTAGTGGTACCTCTCGATAGAGAGATAGAATTCGGGATTGTTCTTCTTCCCGATTCACAGCCTATTTATATTCCTCGATATCGTATGGCCCCCGTAGAACATAAGGAGTTGAAAGAGAAACTCAAAGATCTTCTAGATAAGAGTTTCATAAGGCCAATTGTATCTCCTTGGGGTGCACCCATTCTATTCATTCGAAAGAAAGATGGTTCATTGCAGATGTGCATCGACTATCCTCAGCTTAATAAGGTCACAGTAAAAAACAAGTACCCTCTTTCTAGAATTGATGACCTGTTTGATCAGCTGCAAGGTGCCGGCTATTTCTTAAAAATAGACTTGAGATCCGGTTATCACCAGCTTAAAGTTAGGGAGTGCGATATTCCAAAGGTAGTTTTTTGTACCTGCTATGGTCATTTTGAGTTCCTGGGCATGTCCTTTAGGCTAAAAAATGCCCCAACATCTTTTATGAACCTCATGAATTGGGTGTTCAGACAGTACCTGGGAATGTTTGTTATTATGTTCATAGATGATATTCTTGTATACTCCCAAAGTGAGAACGACCATGCAGATCATCTCCGAGAAGTCTCCCAAACCCTTAGAGATCATCAACTATTTGCCAAATTTAGAATGTACGAATTTTGGGTAAGGTCAGTTGCTTTTGCTGGTCATATTGTTTCTTCTGAAGGTATTCGAGTTGATCCTCTAAAGATAGAAGCTGTGAAGAATTGGCCTAGACCTATTTACCCATCGGATATTAGGAGTTTCTTGGGTCTAGATGGTTACTACAATCATTTTGTTGAGGGTTTCTCTTCTATCGCGTCTCCTTTGACTCGGTTGACCCAAAAAAAAGTTAAATTCCTATGGTCTGATTCCTGCAAAAAGAGTTTTTAGGAGTTGAAGACTCAACTCTCTTCGGCCCCTATGTTGACCCTTCCTAAGGGTGTAGATAATTTTGTAGTGTACTATGATGCTTCTAGAGTTGGGTTGGGTTGCGTGTTTATGCTGAAGGGTAAGGTTATAGCCTATGTCTCTAGGCAGTTGAAGTCGCACGAGAAGAATTACCCGACCCATGACACCTTGAGTTTGCTTCAGTCATTTTTGCCTTGAAAATCTCGAGAAACTATTTGTACGATGTTCAGGTTGATGTCTTTACAGATCACAAGAGTTTGTTGTATGTGTTTACTTAGAGAGAGTTGAATCTTCGACAGAGGCGATGGTTAAAATTGCTAAAGAACTATGATATAAGTGTGTTGTATCACTAGTGCAAGGCAAATGTAGTGGCAAATTCCCTTAGCAGGTCATCCATGGGTAGTGTAGCATAGGTCGAGGAAGATAAGAAGGAGTTAGCTCGTGAAGTGCATCATATGGCTAGGTTGGGAGTTATATTGCTTGATTCAGATGAGGGTAATGTTTAGGTCCAGAGTAGTTTCGAGTCTTCACTAGTTTCGAAAGTAAAGGAGAAGCAAGATATGGATTCTTGTTTGGTCAAACTGAAAGAGTCTGTTAAAGACCAAAAGGTGGAGGTTTTCTCCCAAGAGGGAGATGGTGTATTGAGATTTTAGAATAGATTGTGTGTGCCTGATGTTGATGATTTGAGGAAGAGAATTATGGTTGAAGCGCATGGAGTGCGATATTCTATTCATCCCGGTGCTACCAAGATGTACATCGATTTGCGGGAAATTTATTGGTGGAATGGTATGAAAAGGGATATAGAGAAGTTCGTAGAGAAGTGTACAACTTGACAACAAGTTAAGATAGAGTACTAAAGACCCTGTGGAATGATACAAGAATTCAGTATTCCTACTTGGAAGTGGGAAGAAGTGAATATGTATTTTGTGACTGGTTTACCTCCTTCTCGATGTCATCATGATTCGATTTGGGTCGTTGTAGACAGGTTGACTAAGTCCACGCATTTCTTGCCAGTGCATACATCTTTCATTGCTGAGGACTATACTAAGCTGTACATTCGAGAATTAGTCAGGTTGTATGGAGTTCCTTTGTCTATTATCTATGACAGGGGTACTAAATTTACTTCTCATTTTGGAGGGCTTTTCAGAAGGGTCTTGGTACCCAAGTTCATCTTAGCTCCTCTTTTCATCCACAGACTGATGGTCAGGCTGAGAGGACCATCCAGACCTTGGAGGATATGTTGAGGGCATATGTTCTTGATTTCAAAGGAAGTTGGGATGACCATTTGCCATTGATTGAATTCGCTTATAACAATAGTTTTCATGCTAGCATTGGAATGGCTATGTTTGAAGCTTTGTATGAGATGAGATGTAGGTCGCCCATAGGTTTGTTTGAAGTGGGTGAAGCCACTGTGATTGGACCTGATATTGTGTTTGAGGCTATGGAGAAATTTAAGCTGATTCGAGAATGGTTGAAGACAGCCCAAAGTCATCAAAAGTCACATGCAGATGTTGGAAAAAGAGCAATTGAATTTAAATTTGATGATTTGGTCTATCTAAAGATTTCACCCATGAAAGGGGTGAAAAGATTTGGTAAGAAAGGAAAGGTTAGTCCCCAATACGTTAGCCCTTATAGAGTTTTGCATCATGTTGGGAAAGCAGCTTATGAGATTGAATTTCCTGCTGAATTGTCAGTTGTCCATCCTTTCTTTCACGTGTCTATCCTTATGAAGCACATTGGTGACTCTGTTGTTGTTGATCCGTCAGAAAGCTTTGATGTTCAGGATATCCTTTCGTATGATGAAATTCCATTTGAAATCCTAGATTATCAAGTTTGTAGAGTAAGAAATAAGGAAGTTTCCTTGGTCAAGGTTCTATGGAGAAATCAATCTTTCGAGGGTGCTACTTGAGAAGCAGAAGCAACTATGTGAGCCAAGTACCCTCACCTCTTTTCTATGAGTTCAGAGCGAGCAGAAGGTACCATTCTTTCTAAGTCATAAATCAAAGAGTTTTAGTTAATTCCAATGGTTTATCAGATTTAAGAATCATGTGTTATTACTGATGATTTATGTAAACTATGTTTCAGGTAATTCAAGCGAAGAGAGTCATTAGTGTCAGCATGCATGATTTTCTTATTCAATTATGATATTATTTAAAATATTGCTGGCACCCCCACATACTCAGTACATTACCAAGTAATGATTCACATACTCTTCTATGTTCTATACTCCCTCGTGATGTAGGTTCAGGTGCTCAGTCTCAGCGGTGACAGTGATTTTTGAGTACCTCCATCTACATTCCTTCAGTTGGTGAGTCCTCATGGTTCGAGGACCTATGTCCCTGACTTTTGATTTTACTAGCAGATGATTACTTCTTTTCAGTTCAGTGTGAGTCAGTTGGGGATCTGTCCCAATGGCTCCTCTGTTTTATATAGTAGAGGCTTGGTTAGACTAAATTAAAGTGTCAGTATGTACAGAATTTCAGTATTTTGATTGTATTGGCTAGTTTCTTATCTTATTCTAGTATGTTCATGATATGTCATTCTCTCTTATTTTAGCATGACTATTGTCAGTGTGAGTTCTAGAAGTGATGACAGGCTTAGAGGGTTATCTTGAGGCCGCGTGTGGCCTTAAGTACCGCGTGACGTCTCGAGATGGGATCTTGGGGCATTACACCAGACCTCAAATCAATCATTAGAAATATTGCAGCACATTGAAAATGATCAAACAAATCATCAATACGAGCAAGAGGATACTTATTCTTAATTGTCACTTTATTCAACTGTCGATTATCTATACACATTCGCATAGACCAATCTTTTTTCTTCACAAAGAAGACAGGTGCACCCCAAGGCGATAAACTAGGTTAGATAAATCCCTTATCCAATAACTCCTGCAACTAATCCTTTAATTTCTTCAACTCGGCTGGGGCCATCCTATTAGAAGGAATAGAAAAAGTCTTGGAGCCTGGCTCAACATAAATGGAAAAATCAATATGACAATTTGGAGAATTACCAAAACCCTTATTAAGAAGATATTTCAATTGTTCCTTGAGTTCCATCTTCTTAGCCAGAGCTATCTTGTAAGGAGTAAGAGAGATAGGATGAGTGTCTGAAAGAAGATCAAAACCAAAATCAATTTCCCTAATAGGAGGTACACCAATAATATCATCAGGGAACACCTAAAATATTCACAAACCATAGGGACAGCGTATAAGGAAGAACCATCGGATCTAGAATTCTTAACATGCACTAAGTTGTAAAGGCACCTTTTTGAAACCAATTTCCATGATTTAAGATACAAAATAAACCTTCCATTAGGTACTAGGGAACTACCTTCTCATTCGATTACCGACTCATTTAGGAAATGGAAGTTAGCCCATTTGGTTAGACAATCAAGAGACCTATAGCACAAATGCAACAAATTCATTTCCAAAATCACATCAAAGTCTAGCATGTCCAACTTTATTAGATCCTCCAAGGTCTCCCTACCATGAACCAACATCATACAACCCCTTTAGACTCTTCTAGACACTATAGAGTCAACCACCGGGGAAGACATAGAAAAGGGATCTGGAATACACTCAGGTTCAAAACCAAAATGGATTGACTCATTAGGGGTCACATAAGAGAGATTAGACCCAAGATCAAGTAGACAATATAAATCACGAGAATAGAGTTTGAGCATGCCGGTAACAATATTGGGGGATGCCTTAGAATCCTGTTGAGTGGCAAGAGCATACAAACGGTTCGGATCAGTGCCAAAGATAGAAGAAAAAGTAGCACTATTTGGTGTAGGAGCGGATGAAGCAATAACATGAATCCTATTCACCCCAGAAGCAACCTTAGAAGGACAATACCTAAACAAATAAACAATCTGACCATATTTAAAGCACTTATTCCTCTCTTCCTAGCCAAACCCATGTTTTACCTGACCAGAAAATCAACAAGGAGGATATGACGAAGCTGACTGAGCCCAGCTATCCTGCAACTATGCTCCTGGAACTCTAAAACTACTATTACACTGAGGACGATGGTCACATGACGGCTTTGGATAAGGAGAACTAGCCATAGAGTAGGAACCAGAATTTCCCCATTTCTTCTTAGACCACTTTCCACCATCTCTAGCACTTTGCTACTAACCTCCACCCTTATCTGAATAGCAGAACTTCTAACCTTTCCTTTCATGCATCTCCACTTGCTTCTTCTTTTATTCTTCCCCTTGTTGAATATACACCACGTCTAGAGATACTTATATCCTTGTTCAACAAGGCATCCTTGTTCTCCAAGATCAACTCAAGGGACAAACTTGAGGTAAACTTTCTCATTTTAGCCCTCGAGCTAGACACCAATTCAGTAGGATAATGCAATAGCTGATGAAAATTCAAGGCATAGTCCTTTACTGATATCCTGCCTTACTTCAAATTCACAAATTCCCCAGTCTTTGCCTCCATCAACTCCTAAGGAAAAAAAGTGATCAAGGAAAACACTACAAAAATAATCCCACAAGAAGGACTAAGAATCATCACCCCTAGTTTGCTTCCACTCCTCATACTATTTGTATTCTATATCCTTCAACAGATAAGAAACAAACTCTATATACTCCATATCAGAAGCATGCATCAAATGAAAGATCTTTTTTATGTCATCAATAATGTTTTGACGATCTTTCTCAATTTTAGAACCAGTGAAAATAGGAGGATTGAACCTCATAAATTGGCTAACCCTAGATGCCTCATATGATGGGGCAACATAATAAACACACTCAGTCTGAGAGTCGACTAACTGGGTAAGCAAATTAATTGACTAGTAAACTCAGCATTATCCACATCATCTTAAGGTTCCTGGGGAGGGATAAGGGGAACCAATGAAGGTCCCTCAAGGAAATTAGAAGCAATGGCCCTAGACTGTGTCTAAACTACTAGAGTTGGATACGCACCATCCATATTGTCCTTAGACAGGACAGAAGAGTTGTCATAAGCATCAGATCTTTTGGGAGTCATGATCTAAAAAGCAAACACACAGGAATTAAAGGAGATTCTAGACCCTAGACTTTATTTCCTGAAATAGAACAACAAGAAAGGTAAACATCCTTAAATTCCACGTGGCCTCTCACTTATAAGTGTGGCGCACTACAAACCCATAAATTAGACTTCACTTGTCACAGCTTTGTTGGAAACCCAATGACACGAAACCTAGACTTTAATACCAACACTGTCATAACTCAAACCAAGGCCTAGACATGTTGGGTACCTCAATTCCCACATGGACTAGATATCTCCCCTTGTACTTGATAAAAAAAAACCCAACCTCCACTAAGGTCGAATGAATTCTGAACATATAATAAGGTATATGCAATAAGCTTAAGAAAATTCAAAGAAAGTTCATACTCATTGACAGATGATCGGCCAAACAACTGACCTACGCCACCAAATATACACAATATTCATAATAAAGATATCTAAATAAAGAAACAAAATGAAATACTATAAAATATCAGGACATGCCCCGACTATAGCTAAAAATAAGTCTAAACTATCTAAGACATAAGAGAACAAAACATGAAATATATAATTCCAATCTATGGAAGCTCACCAATTCGATGTTGACTCACGAATTGATCCTGAATCCTAATCACTGGGCAAGAGGAGTAGAAGTATGACCAATTCCTACATGACATGGGGATACAACTCCTAAATATAGATAGTGGGGTAAAGTCTAGCATGTAACACATTGATAAGAATAACATAATGTCATGGTCATCATTTTCAAATCCAAAGTACAAAATTAAATACATTTAAATAGATATATCACATATCGAGATAGGGAATAAGGCTTAACATGCACTTAAATACAGTAGCCTAGATTATGCATCTCAACCATTATAATATATACCCAAGGGCTATATGGGCCCCAGATCTCACCCCCTAGTCAGGCCCAGTGCATGTAGCCATACATACTAGAGAATAATCTCATATATATGCATGGGGGAATTAAACCTCCTAATCATATACTGAGGTGACTTAAGAACCCGATTATGTAATGATTTACGGGGGACTCAAACCTCCCTAGTCACTTTGAACTCTACATCAGCAAATGAGATTTCCAGTATCGGTCACTCGAACCTCAACTTTTACGACTCAACTACACAATCCCCATTAAATCCTAATTAAAATATTTTTCATACAATCCAATTCACTAAACCACAAGATACATTTAGGAATACATTTTTGGTATCGTCATACCAACTACACTTGCAAGGTAACAACCACATGCCCAGAAAATTACATCACTTAGGAAAATTCACAAACCCCTTGGTTCAATTTTACAAATGCCTACATCTCTCATAATTAATACCAATTTCACATTATAGGGTTGGGCTCATAACCACATCAAAAGTCACAAGTGTGGGAAAATCACAATTATCTAGTTCATTCACCACACCCATGCACACTAAAAACCATAATTAAAGCATGAAAAATCAGATGTAAACCATGGAAAAACAGTGTTCAAGACAAGCATTTAAAACCCTCAACCCTTGTTATAACAACAACATGAATATGTCACAATACTTTCAAACATTTTCTTTTAATAAATTAATAATAAGGGAAAAGTAAAATGCCTTAAACGTAAAGAAATTTGAAGAGAGATCGACCCTTGAGCCCTTAGATAACCAACTTGATAAAACCCTAGCTTGACATGCATGAGGGAATTTTGAGAGCCTTTTAGAGTGTTTGAGAAGTCAATTATATTTATTTCTACGTGTTAATACAACCCTAAAGAGATTATAAGACTTGGGTTTCAATTTGTCTAAGAGGGGTAATATCCAGAATGCCCCTTACTTGAGAAACTAAAAAAGTGTCTCCATTGACTACGGGTCAACTAGTGAGTCATAGCCACTACTTATAACTCATCACCACGAGTCGTAACCCTATCATTTCTAGGATTCTCACCCATTGTTTACCTTACAACTCAACTGATACCACTCATAATGAGACCCTACTAATCATAGGGTCCATCCGTAATAAACACATAATCTAATTGGGTAAACACTGGACATCCTACGATTTGCACCCAATGACTCATAACAAGTCTTTACAGCTCATAGTGAGCCACGTAATAATTCCATCCCAACGACTCATTATGAGTCTTCACGACTCATGTCCCCAAGTCATACCTAAAATAGTAACCCAAGTACCATTCATTAGAAACATTACGACTAGGGTCACCTGGCCCGTCAAGATATATTATGACTCGTTAGATGAGTCATTGCCAGGGTAAAAAGATTAGAACTCGGAGAATTTTTTAGGAAAAAAATCCCGGGTCATTACAAGCTGTCAAGAAAGTCACTAGAAAAATCCTCCCACAAAGAAGATTTAATATCATCACCTCTAAGCCACTCCTACTCATCGTACCATTGGTACTATACGTCTTTTAACTAATAAGCAGGGAATTCTACACCCTCTATCTTAGTAGCATGCATAACACAAATGATCTTCTTTATATCATCTATAAAACATTTGGGATCCTCCTCAACCGTAGTACCAGTGAATGTCAGAGGGCTCAGATGAACTCTTAGCAATATCAGCAGAACTTGTCTGACATGACTGAGATATCACCAACTAAGTCAACATATGAATGGATTGGAGAAACTTAACATCAATGATATCTCCTCGAGGTGACTGAATAGAAGTATCACTCTCTTAAGAAGGATCAGTGGAGGCAGGTGGGACTCACAGGGACAATTAGAAATGGTGACCCTAGATTAGGTTAGTACCACATAAATTGGATGAGATCCACCAAAATTATCTTTAGGTGGGACATATGAGTTTCCATGAGCTTTAAATCATCTGGGAAGCATGATCTTAAATGAAAATAAATGGGAGTTAGATAAATCCAAGACCTTAGACTTTATAGCCCAAAAATAAGACAATCAAGAAAGGGAAACATTCCTAAATGCCTTATAGCCTCAACTTATAAGAGTGGTGTGCTACACATCTATAAGAAAGACTCATCTTAACACAGCTTTGTGGACTCCACATGACACCAAAACCTAGGCTCTACTACAAATTTTGTCATGACCTAACCTAGGGCTTGACCGTGATGGATTTCTCAAGTTCACCGAGGATCGGAGACTACCTCCGTAGCTTATTCCAATGTAACCAATAAATATCTAACAAGATAGGAAAGACAAATCCAAATATCTATTAAAGATCATTATCCAAAAAACCTTTCACAATATCAAAACTAATACTGAATATCAACCATAATAACCATGTCCTCAATAGTCCAACAAAGCCTCTAATAAAACTGAATTCTAGTAAAATGTTGGGACATACCCCCGGCCATAGCCAAAAAAATATGAAATAAAGTCCAGGATAATGGAAACCAAAACATAAAATAAAGTCTTGTGAAGGATGAAGCTCATCATTTCAATTTAAATCTGGATCTAACCATGAATGCATCATCACTGTGCTGGAAAGGTAGACTTGCATTTAAACCCTGTAGCATGTGTGAATACAACATATGAAAACATTTAGTGGTTGGAGAACTAGCATGCAAATAAGGGATAAAGAAGGAAAGAAATTCCATAATCCATAATATGAAAACTAGTGAAACCCAATACACAATATCATATACAATAAGTACATATATATATATATCATATATAGGAAAATAGGGAATAATGATTAGCATAAATTTATAAATCAATAACGTGGACTGTGTAGCTCTATCGTCCTAAAGGCACCCATGGTCTATATCGGTTAAGCTCTCGCTACTGGAAGGCCCCTAGTGCGTGTTAGCCGCATGTACCAGAGAAAACTTGAGAAGGCTAATGTTATACCCAAAATATATAGTGTGTGTCATACACACGGTGACCATGACTAAACCTCACATCAAAAAACATTAGTTTCCAGTATCGGTCCCCCCTAGACCTCCACCTTCAACAACTTTACTACACAACCCCCTTTAAGCCCATATTAAAATAATATACACATTCTTAATTATTTACCTAGGAGTCTTTTAATTATGCATTTCCCATTGGTACCGTCATACTAAAATCAGAGCTTACAAGTTTATCCCTTAATGCCATGCAAAACCATTAAACCAAATTTATCTCCAACATTGCCAATTAAATAAAAATCGTGGCCACAAGGCCTTTCCAAAGTCATTTGAAAACCAAACCAAACCAATTCATGTAACATTATCCATTTATCAAATGCAAGGATTCAAAGAATAGTCAAACTATGAGGCAAAATAATATTAATTGTCAATTTCACAAACAAGTTGAGGGCATATAATTTCCAACACCGTATCTCAAGGAAAAGTCATCAAATTATGGATTAACCATGACCCCTTTGTTTTATTACCATTTGTATGCATCCCACAATGTTCAAAATCACAAATAAAGTGTTATTATTGCATAATAAACCATGGAAAATATTTAAGCCAATCACATTCACAACCCTCAACCCATAATTCACAACCCATTATCAAAACCATGAATAATAATCAATTTCATGCCATTAATAAAATACAAGTATAGAAAAAAAGACACATGCCTTAATTGTCAAGAAATTTAAAGAAGACCACACCCTTAGGACCCTAGATGATCACCTTCTTGAACAATAGCCATAAGTTAAAAAGGGGAATTTGAGAGAAGATAGTTAAAAGTAATGAGAATGACCTTTGTATATTAAAAATTGATAGAAATAGTTCCTTAAAGTGATTAAAAATCATTTATATGTGAAAGGACCCCTTTGCCCCTTATCCCATTTAAAGAAGAATAAAAAAAAACCCGAAATTACTATAGGTCTGTAGCACGAACCTTATCGCAGAAGTCCAGCCTTTGTGACACGAACCTTTTCTCAATGGTTAACCTCTGTGACACGGACCATATCATGGTGATTATCCTCCATGACATGGAGATATTATAGAGAATTGTTGCCTCCGTGACCCAAAACTACTCCGAACCCCATTTAAATATTCAAAAACTCTTCTATGTTACCCTTTTAACATCCTCAAACATAATTTAAGTCAAAAATCAATATTTCAAACACGGAGACCAAAAGTAAAATGCCAAAAGTTTTGAGGGTGCTACATTCAATATGCCAAGCTATCAAAAATACATTCTACTTATCAATATAAGAATATCGATACGTATATTGCACCATTGTGATTTGTATCCAAAAATCATGCCAAAAATCTATGTGGTTCCCACTTACAGAAAATCATACTTCCGAGACAAACCCAATATGACATCAAAATCATGGAAATAAGGGTGGGAGTTATCTAGGGGTATTGATGCTAGTCCACTTCTTAGGTGGATTTCTTCGAGGATTTACTTGACCGCTTCTTTTCTAAAGAGTTGATAAAGGCAAAGATGGAAGAGTTTGTGAACTTGAAGCAAGGGAGTATGTCCCTTCAAGTATGTGTCTTCAAATTCCACCAATTGTCTAGGTATGCTCTCAAGATGGTTTTTAGCATGAGGGCTAGAATGCATAAGTTTATATCGATATCATCCTATAAGTTAGTTCTAAAATAAAAATGGACTTGTTGATTGAGAACATGGATATTTTTAGATTGGTGGTGTATATGCAACAAGTGGAAGATTATAAGAAAAAGAGAGTTGACCTCAATGAGAAGCAAAGAAGGAATTTTAGGCCTTCTGAGGGTAGTGGTATAAATAATGGTATGTGTCTATGAAAGAAGTGAGGGAGTTCAGGTTCATTTTCCTCGCCTACTATTCTCTCTCCCTCTCTTTAGTCGAAGTTCTTGAGTAGTCATTGATCTCAGTTCAGTATTGGGTCCTCGGAATAAGGTGCCTAATTTTAGACTAGTGATGCGCAGTTGACCCCACGCCGCCCTTCTTGCATATTTTGTGGCCAGAGTAATCATAGTGAGTGTGAGAAAAGGAGAGGTAGGTGTTTTCATTATGGTCTTCTTGGGCATATTCATCATGAGTCCCCTAATCTAGAAGCCTCTTGGGCCAATAGGTCCTCTATTTCTACTCTCTCTACTCCCACACCAAAGGGTGCTATGTCTGCAACAGCTTGTATTTTTGGCACCGACGCTGGCAAAAACTGCTTGTATACACTTGCTACTCGCCAGGATTTTGAGTTGTCTCCTAATATGGTCACGGGTATGTTGACACTTTTCTCCCGTGATGTGTATTGTTTTCTTGATCCATGGTTTACTCTTTCTTATGTGACCCCATATGTGGATTTGCACTTTGACTGTGCTCTCGAGACTTTATGGGTTCTTTTTTCTTATTTCGACCTAGTTGGAGACCCTGTGATTGTTAAAAGGGTCTATAGAGGTGTGTGATATCTGTTTGTGATAGAGACACCCTTGTTGACTTAGTAATGTTAGACATAGTTTATTTTGACATCATCTTTGGAATGGATTAGTTGCACTCTTATTCTGTTTCCTTAGATTGTTAGACTTGTATGGTGATACTCATATTCCCTAATGATCCATTCATTGTATAGGAAGGTGGTTCCTTAGTGCCTAAGGAAAGGTTTATTTCTTTTCTCAAGGCTCAAAAGTTGATTTCAAAGGGTTGTTTGTGTCATCTGGTCCATGTTAAAGATTCGAACTTGGAAGAGCCTTCTCAAGAATCCGTTCCTGTGGTAAATGAGTTTTCTAAAGTTTTTCCCAGTGTTCCTCCTAATAAGGAAATTGATTTTGGGATTGATCTTATCCAGGACAATTGTCCAATCTCTATCCCTCTTATAGAATAACTCTAGTAGAGTTGTAATAACTTAAGGAGAAATTGAAAGACCTCTTAGATAAGGGCATTATCTGGACTAGTATGTCTCCTTGGGGTGCTCCCATGTTGTTTGCATGCAATAAGGATGGTTCCCTTCATATGTGCATTGATTATAATCAGTTGAACAAGGTGACCGTAAAGAACAAATATCCTCTTCCTAGGATCGATGATTTGTTTGATCAACTTCAGGGTGCAAAGTACTTATCTAAGATCCATCTTAAATCAGGTTATCATCAACTTGAGACTAGGGGTGCGGATATCCCTAAGTCTATCTTTAGAACCTGGTATGGTCAGTATGAGTTTCTTGTCATGTCCTTTGGGGTGACCAATGCCCCGATGACATTCATGGATTTGATGAATACAGTCTTTCATCCATTCTTGGACATGTTTGTCATTGTCTTCATTGATGATATCTTGGTGTATTCTCAAAGTGAGGTGGCTCATATAGATCACCTTTTTCTCATATTACTATCCTTGAAGTATCATCGTTTATATGCCATGTTCTCCAAGTGTAAATTTTAGTTGAAAGTCGTAGCTTTTCTTGGTCATGTCATCTCTAGTAAGGGATCATGGTGGATCCCCAAAAGATTGCGGTAGTTAGGAAGTGGCCTACACCTATGACTCCAACCGATATTCGGAGCTTTTTGGGTCTAACCGGTTATTATAGATGATTTGTGGAGACTTTCTCCGCTATAGTTGCCTCATTGACCAAGTTGACCAAAAAGAAGGTCAAGTTCTTGTGGTCTGATGCGTGTGAGGGTTGTTTTGAGAAGTTGAAAGATAAATTGACTTCGGCTCTGATTTTGACCTTACTCGAGGGTAGTAATGGTTTTGTGGTTTATTTTGATGCTTCTCGAGTAGGTCTTGTTTGAGTGGTGCTGCAACATGGTAGAGTGGTGGCCTATGCTTCAAGTTAATTGAAAGTTCACAAAAAGAGATACCCAACCCATGACTTAGAACTGTTAGCCATAGTCTTTGCTTTGAAAATTTGGCGGCATTATCTCTATAGTGTTCATGATGATATCTTTTCCAAGCATAAAAGTCTACAATATATGTTTACCCAAAAGGATTTGAATATCCAACAAAGAAGGTGGGTTGAGCTATTGAAAGACTATGATATGAGTCTTCATTACCATCCCGGTAATGCGAATATACTTGTTGATGCTCTTAGTAGATTGTCTATGGGGAGTGTGTCCCATGTTGACTAGGATAAGTGGGAGTTGGTGAAAGATATCCACCATTTGGAGAATCTTGGACTTTGACTTGCAGACTCCAGGGATGATGGTGTGCTTTTGCATCTGATATCTTAATCATCTCTCGTTATTTAGATAAAGGAAAAGCAAGTATTGGACCCCGACTTGATAAAGATCAAGGGTAATGTGGGTCAACACAAAGCCACGAACATTGTTATTGGTGGCAATGCTATCTTGAGGTACCAAGGTAGGCTATGCATTCTTGACATCAATAGATTGAGTGAAAGGGTTAGGGACGAGGCTCATGGATCCCATTATGCTATTCATCCGGGTGACACCAAGATGTATCATGACCTTAGAGAGTTCTATTTGTGGAATAATATGAAATGTGATGTTGCTAGCCATGGGTCTAAGTGTATGGTATTCCAATAAGTAAAGGTTGAGAACTTAAGGCCCAGTGGCCTATACTAAGAGATTGTGTTGCCCGAGTGGAAGTGGGAGTCTATTAATATGGATTTCATTACCAGTCTCCCTAGATCCCTAAATCAATGTGATTCTATTTGGATCATCATTGCTAAAATGACCAAGTCCGCCCATTTCTTTCCCGTGAGAACTAATTTCTTGGCGAAAGACTATGTTAAGTTCTTTCGTACAGAGATCGTGAAGTTGCATGGTGCTCTAGTTTTTATTAGCTCAAATCGTGGTCCTCCATTTTCATCCCAGTTTTAGAAATTATTCTAAAAATGTTTAGGAACAAAGGTTCCGACAAATTGTTTGAGTTATACACCCTTGTTGACTTGGAAGAGTCAGACATGGTTGATTTTGACGTCATCTTGGGAATGGATTGGTTTCAATCTTGTTATGCTTCCTTAGATTGTCAGACTTGTATGGTGATACTCATATTTCCTAATGATCTGGTCATTGTATAGGAAGGTTGTTCCTTAGTGCCTAAAGGAATGTTTATTTCTTATCTCAAGGCTCGAAAGTTGATTTCAAAGGGTTGTTTGTGTCATCTGGTGCGAGTTAAAGATTTTAACTTGGAAGAGCCTTATCAAGAATCCATTCCTGTGGTAAATGAGTTTCCCAAAGTTTTTCCCGATGATCTTCCCAGTGTTCTTATAACGACTCAAAATCTCCTCCCGGGATTTCACACGGTACTTAAGGCTACAAGTAGCCCCAAGATAACCCTTTGAGCCTATCACTACATAAAATATCTCATTTCGAGAAGAAATAAATAGAACACTGGCAATATCGTATCAAATGATAGAAAATACGAAAAAATACTTTGTCCAAATGGCTATAATACTGGAAATCTCAACATACTAACAATCTGATAACTAGTTTGACAAAGACTCTACTACTCCATGAACTAGAGAGCCATTGGGACAGGTCCCCAACTGACTCAAACTGAACTGAAAGCAATAATAAATCTACTAAAACTCTGAAATGCCTAAAAATAGGTCCTCGAACCATGAGGACTCACCATTGTGGAGATGTAGACAAATGTACTCGGAAATCACTGATGAGGCTAGGACTGAGCACCTGAACCTACATTATAAGGCAATGTAGCACACAGACGTATATGTGGATTAGCATTTGGGAATGTACTGACTATATGGGGGTGTATGCATTTACAGAAAATAATATCCATACTCTTTAATCAAATCATGCATGCAATTAGGAATGACTCCCATAGCTTCAATAAGTCTGAAATGTAAAGCTCATAAATCATGTATAATGAAGCATGTAACAAGAATCTCGTGAGTTATTATACTTTAGCTTTAAAATCTTAACTCTTCTCTTATTCTCATTACTCGAAGACAAAAGAAAGCTTTAAATAATACTTTAAAACTCATGTGTATATCTCATGTAGAGTAAAAATTCTTTAATGCTCAAAAACTTAGAACACTTTTAAACTCAAGACACTTGGAACTCGGAATTCTATGACTCTTACTAGTAGAGAAAACTACTTTCTTCTTGGGAAAATTTTATTTCAAGAAACTATTTTGAAAATCTTACTATTAGGTAAAATCACTTATCTCAAAGCTTTAAAGAAAATATTGTATCTCAAGGGAAAATACTTTAGGGAGGTTCTCTTAATCGACATAAACCATGCGAGCTACATGAAGTCCAACATCTTGTCCTCCTAAGGAAGAAACCTCACGTTGGGGAGAGGCTTCATACTCTTGCCAGGGAGTATAACCTTAACTCAGTGATCACTTATATTGACCTCGGGCCCATAAATTTCAATCCTACACTGGCACATAGTCTAGGAGTACGAAATCGTAGTAACTTACCCAACTCGATGCTAAATACTACTCCCTTTAGTTAGCTACGCTCATCTCATAGAAATCAACTTTAAAAATAATCTCATGGTTCATGAAGAATCCAACTATAAAATCTGTAATCTCATGTAATAAAGTGGATTTCAAAGCTACTCTGACCATTAAGGCCAAAACTTTCTCAATAATCTCAAAGTACTCAAATCATGGGTGCATATAGCACAAAAGTTCATGAAATTGCAAATCTCAAGTAGGGTTTAATAACCCATAATCAAATATCAAGTTAAGACTCATCAAAATGCATACTAGATGTCATAATATACACAAATCATATAGAAATATGGAATGTTCAGCAATTTGTCTTAAAATCTCAACTTACTCATGTACTTTAATTTCTAGAACATTGACAAATCTCAAAATCTCATGCATAGTAATATTAGGTATGAACCCACACTTCAAATTCATAGGAGAACTCATAAAGTCATATATCTTTGTAATTTAAAACAAGTTTTGGGCACAAGGATGAAAGAATAATCCTTGTTCAAATCCCACATACCTTAGATTGTGAAACTAGATGAACAAGCTTGCTTGAAACTGTTCTTCTTACTCTTTGAGAGAGGGTTCTTAAAGCCTTGGACTTGGGGAACTCGAATCTCAACTCATTTTGTAGAAGCTATGGTGAGTTCTTGAATATCTTGGAGAAGGGTTTTGGATTTTCTCTTGAGAGAGAAACCCTAGCCCTTGGATGTCTAGGGAGATAATGAGTCTATCTACTTAGTTTTTAATATATCAGGGTATTAAAAGGGAAAAGACCCAAAAGATCCTTTTAAAAATGACTAAAAAATACTGTACGGGATTTTTGACTATCGGAGTGATGGTCCGTCGCTTGTCTGACGGTCCGTCGGATCATCTGTCGCACGTTAGTCAGAAAAAGACCATATTGTCTTAGATGCAACGATCCTAGAGATGGTCCGTCGCTACCTTGACGGTCCATCATCTTGGACGTTAGACTTAGGCCAGAAGAGGGAGTCACTGCCTTGGTTGCGATGGTCCGGGCGACGGTCCGTCGCAAACTCGATGGTCCGTCAACCTGTCTGTCGCACCTGGGCAGTTCTTACAATTCTCAACAAAATAGCCATACCTTCTCACCCCGATACCAGAAAGCTAATTCAATTTTCTACATTATAATGTCGATATTAGGGAAATTCTACATAATTTAAAATATTTCTCACTTGGGAAGTCAGCCCTTACACTTCTTAAAGATGAAACTCAACTTAAAGAAAATTTGGGGTATTACAGTTCCACCCAAAAAGGAAATTGATTTTGGGATTGATCATATCCTGGACACTCATCCAATCTCTATCACTCCTTATAGAATAGCTCTGGCGGAGTTCAAAGAACTTAAGGAGAAATTGAAAGACCTCTTAGATAAGGGTATTATCTGGACTAGTGTGTCTCCTTGTGGTGCTCCCATGTTGTTTGCATGCAATAAGGATTGTTCCCTTCATATGTGCATTGATTATCATTAATTTAACAAGGTGACCCTAAAGAACAAATATCCTCTTCCTAGGATCGATGATTTGTTTGATCAACTTCAGGGTGCAAAGTGTTTCTCGAAGATCCATCTTGGATCAGGTTATCATCAACTTAAGATTAGGGGTGTGGATATCCCTAATACTGCCTTTAGAACCTGGTATGGTCACTATGGGTTTCCTGTTACGTCTTTTGGGATGACCAATGGCCCAATGACATTTATGGATTTGATGAGTAGAGTCTTCCGTCCGTTCTTGGACATGTTTGTCATTGTCTTCTTTGATGATATCTTAGTATATTCTAAGAGTGAGGTGGATCATATAGATCACCTTTATTCCATATTACTATACTTGAAGGATCATCGTTTATATGCCAAGTTCTCCAAGTGTGATTTTTTGTTGAAAGTCATAGCTTTTCTTGGTCATGTCATCTCTAGTGAAGGGATCATGGTAGATCCCCAAAAGATTGCGACAGTTAGAAAGTGGCCTAGACCTACGACTCCCACCAATATTTAGAGCTTCTTGGGTCTAGCCAATTATTATAGATAGTTTGTGGAGAGTTTCTCTTCTATAGTTGCCCCATTGACCAAGTTGACCGAAAAAAAGGTCATGTTCTTATGGTCCAATGCGTGTGAGGGTAGTTTTGAGAAGTTTAAAGATAAATTGACTTCGTCTATTATTTTGACCTTACTCGTGGCTAGTGATGGTTTTGTGGTTTATTTTGATGCCTCTAAAGTAGGTCTTGGTTGCATGTTAATGCAACATGGTAGAGTGGTGCCCTATGCTTCAAGTCAATTGAAAGTTCACAAAAAGAGCTACCCCACCCATGACTTAGAATTGTTAGTTGTAGTCTTTGCTTTGAAAATTTTGTGGCATTATCTCTATAGTGTTCATGATGATATCTTTTTCAAACATAAAAGCCTCCAATATGAAAGGAGTTGAATCTACAACAAAGAAGGTGGGTTGAGCTATTTAAATACTATGCTATGAGTCTTTATTACCATCCCTGTAATGCGAATTTAGTTGTTGATGCTCTTAATAGATTGTCTAAAGGGAGTTTGGCCCAAGTTGACTAGGATAAATGGGAGTTCGTGAAAGATATCCACCATTTGGATAATCTTGGAGTTTAACTTGCAGACTCCAAGAATGGTGGTGTATTTATATATGTGGTATCTCAATCGTTTCTTGTTATTTAGATAAAGAAAAATAAAGTATTAGACCACGACTTGATGAAGATCAAGGGTAATGTGGGTCAACACAAGGCCACAGACTTTATGATGGGTGGCAATGGTATCTTGAGGTACCAATGTAGGCAAGATGTATCATTATTCTATTCATAATGATTATGGAAAAGGGTTATGGACGAGGCTCATGGATCCCATTATGCTATTCATCCCGGTGACAACAAGATGTATCATGACCTTAGAGAGTTCTATTGGTGGAATAATATGAAATGTGATGTTTCTAGCCATGGGGCTAAGTGTATAGTGTGCCAACAAATAAAGGTTGAGAACTTAAGGCCGGTGGCCTATACTAAGAGATTGTGTTGCCCGTGTGGAAGTAGGAGTCTCTTAATATGGATTTCGTTACTAGTTTTCCTAGATCCTTGAATCAATGTGATTCTATTTGGGTCATCATTGATAAAATGACCAAGTCCATCCATTTCTTGCCCGTGAGAACTAATTTCTCGGCGAAAGACTATGTTAAGTTCTTCCTTACAGAGATCGTAAAGTTACATTGTGCTCCTATTTCTATTATCTCAGATTGTGGTTCTCTATTTTCATCCCACTTTTAGAAGTTGTTGTAAAAATGTTTGGGAACAAAGATGTACCTTGGTATCGCTTTCCTCCCATAAATAGATGGTCAAATGGAGAGAACTATCCAAAATTTGGAGGATATGTTGCGGTCTCGTGTAATTGATTATAGTGGTAGTTGGTAAAACCATTTTCCCTTGATTGAGTTTGCCTATAATAATAGTTACCATTCTATCATTAGCATGACGCCTTTGGAAGCATTGTACTGGAAGGATATATCAATCTTATATTGGGTGGTACAAAGTTAGCGAGGGTAAGTTATTAGGCTAGATTTAGTTCACCAAGCCTTAGAGAAAGTAAAGGTTATTCGTGATAGATTGAGAACCGCTCAAAGTCTCCAAAAGTCCTATACGGATGTGAGGCGTAGGGACTTAGAGGTTAATGTGGGCGATTGGGTAATCTTGAAAGTATCTCTCATGAAGGGAGTGATGTGGTTTGGTAAAAAGGGGAAGCTTAGCCTCCAGTATGTTGGTCCCAATTTGATTGTGAAAAGGGTTGGAAATGTTGCCTACTAGTTAGAGTTTCCCCCTAGTATGGACTCCATTCACCCAATTTTCCATGTGTCTATGTTATAAAAATGTATGGGTGATCCTTCCTTGGATGTTTCCTCTAAAGATGTTGGTATCTCGGACTCCTTGTCATATGAGGAGATCCCACTGAGGATCTTGGATTTACAAGTTTTCCAATTGCGAACCAAAAAAGTGGCTTTGGTCCAGGTTCTATGGAGGAACCAAAAGTCCAAGGAAGCTATTTGGGAGGCGGAAGAGGACATGAAGTTCAAGTACCCACATTTATTTCCCATTCTGGAAGCATGTCATGGAGGTTTGTGTTGATATCCTTACTTTTATGTAAGTCTTTTTTAGACAATGGATTAAAGTGCCCAATGTGTTAATTGAATTGTTTTTTAGGCAAGGGGTTCAAGTCCCTAATACTTTGAAATGATGTGTGACTTGTGGTGATAGGTTTAAGTCTATAATAATTTAAATTGATCCATGTTCTTGATAGATGACGGAGTAAAGTCTCCAATGCTAGAACTGCCTTATATCCTTGAAAATTGATAGGTTGAAGTTCCTAAGTCGTGAAATGAGTAAGTGTTGGAAAATAATGGCTTTGAGTCCCACGACAAATGAAATGCAATGGTAAATTGATGATGATCCCAATATGTGTTGTGTTGTGTTGCAATGTTTTTGTGTGCTTGGTACTAATTTTGTTTGAAGGTTGGTTGTGATGTGTGCTAATTTATTCACTTGTTTTCGTGCTTTCCTTAGACATCATTCGCGGATAAATGATCCTAAGTGGGGGAGAATGAAATATTCGAGAATGTGGCCTCGCAAGATTATTGGTTTATTGGTAGTGATCATGATATGTGTGTTGTGTTGTATCCTTGTAGTGTGTTGATTATAACTTGAATAAAGATTTATTTGGTGTATGTTTAGGTGTTAACTTGTATCTATACTTACCTATCAAAGTGTGAGAGAATTGTGGCACCTAGACCTTGGAACATTTGGAAAACAACAACCTTTTTGTGTCTCTGGAGTGGATACGGTTAGGGTGCTTGAGTCATACCCTAGGTCATGACTCGTACCCCTATCCCCCTTCCCTTACATATTCTAGACAGTATGTTAGGGTAATTTACTGTCCAACATACGACTAGGCCTTTCCTTTGTGGTGACCAATTCATACGAGTCGTATGCAACTCAACCGTAAAGAGAAAGGCCACAAACCAAGTGAACTATTTTTGTTATGGGTTGTATATACGAGTTAGTTCATGAGTTGTACTTTTTGGATACCACTCATGGGTTACCTTTCATACCCACAATAGTGTGGTTGACCTAGGAGAATCCTAGGGTATGAGTTAGGGTACCACTCGTACCCTCGGTCATGATTGACATAGGATCCGTATGGGGGAGTCATAACCCTGCACATGTGGACTGTCCAGCTTTTAACCAAGGACCTTTTGGTCATTTCCCATACCTAAAACAATAAATCATCGCCCTATATAAGGTATTGTAGCCTCCTAACTCTTTATTTTACAATCCTTAAACATTTTAAACACTCTAAAGGCTCTTGGAAGCAAGATTGGAGGCTAGGGTTTGGAGGTGTTCATCTAGTGTCAAGGAAGAGGACAAGTTTGTTGGTTATTCAAGTTGTTTAAGGAATGTATCTATTATCCTCTTTAAATAACTCTAAAACCATGTCTTTTACACTTTAATTAGTTAGTGTACATGGTGGTTTTGAATCAAATGAAAAGGGTTTTACTACATAACAATGAATAATGATTATTTATGTTTATACTTGTGTTGATTCATGTTATTGATGGTATATTGCATTTGTGGATGCTTGTGATATGTTGTTTAACATTAGGGTCTTGATTAACCCTAGATATGATGATATATACCATGAAAATGACCTTGTTATAAGTATAAACAAAAGGTGTTTGTGAAAATGTCTAAATGAATTGTCTAGCCAATTGTTGATAATGTGTTGAACTAGGGCCAGGATCAATAAGTATGAATGTTTTATAAATGTTATGATATGAGTATGGTGAGTCATGTAAGGTGTGATGATAAACTTTTTGTGATAAATGACCAATAGGGAGTTGAAGTCCTGTAATATGATGATGAACTAGAATAGTGTATTGAACTAAAGTGTGGTATGAGAATGCTATGGAAATGTTAATGTCTTATAAAGGCCTTGAGGGCCATAAAAATAATTGTGTGATGGATTGAATGAAGTCATTGCCTTATTAAGATAGTTGAGCAATGAAGGCTCCCAGAATGACCATGAGGTCTTGTATAGTGTTGAATTGGCTAAATGGCTAATGTCCCTATATATTGTATTGAATGTGTGTTGATGCATAGACAAGAGGGTAAGGTCCCAAATGTCAACTAATGATGGTTGTGATGACTTGAGGTTAATGTCCCTTTCCTTACATGATTGATTGAGGTCAAAGTTCCTTGCCCCAGGATATGGATTGAAGTTAAAGTCTCTCACTAATGTGAATGCAAGGTAAAATTTGTTTCTTACGAAGAGCTATTGAGGTCAATGTACCTTGCATCATGAAGAGGCTTGTGGTAAAGTCCAAATATGGCATGTGTCTAGAGTACATTGTCTATCAAATGGGTATGAGGTTTAAGTCCCTCCCTAGATGACTGTTTGTGGTTAAATTCCTTTGTTTGAATGATGGTATGTATGGCTAATGTCCTTAGCATAATGAATGTGTATAAATGGGAGAAATCCACGGTCTAATAATAATGTGAATGTTGGTAAATTCATCGGTATACTAATCATGATTAATCTATAAGTGTGGTAGGTGGTGGTCCTCCACTTTACGTCTAATGAATGAATACTTGAGAATGGTGATGACTTTGATATCTTGACTATCATGGGCTATATCTTTATGTATGAATAAGTGTATGAATGTGATAAAATGTGATATACTGACTTGTTGTTGATTTACAATGTTATCTTATCACTTACCTTGAGTTACACACTAGTGTTCCAACTGTTAACCATCTCCAGACACTATGTCCCCATGCGACGTAGGTGTCGAAGCTTCTTCTTCTTTTCCTGTGTAGTGATTAGATGATCAAGTGGTTAGTGTATCGAATTAAAGGGGTGAGCTTCCTTACATTTGGAAGGCATTCATCCCTTAGTCCTTACCTTTAGGCTTAGTCACTTTAAGACTTGGTTTGGCTATAGTCGGGGGCTTATCTTGACATATACATTTCTTGACTCCAATTTTGTGAACAATTATGAACTTGGGCATGAGTAGTTATTATTATTATAAATCCAATGTTGACTTATCATATTACTCTGCGATCTTAATTTGAGAATTGGAGTTCCTTCGACTCCTATGACATGAAGAGGTGTATTGGTTGGGTTATGGGGTGACCTCCGGTACATGTATGCTTGAGGTGTCCATACGACATGGACCGAAGTTTGGGGCATGTCACAATCGTACTACTTGTCTATAGGAGCAGGAATGGAGATTTACATACTCCCTCTTGCGATAGAACTACTTGCTGTCAGCATAGCTGACAGCTGAAACTTTGAAAAATTCCAAGTTTCTGCCAATGCCTTTGGATTGATTCGAAAGTTGATATATGCAAATAAACTATGTAACCATACTAATTTCGAGATTTCTGATGCCATAGCGAAGTCGAATTTTCTATTCGAGGTCGTTTCGACTAAATGTTGGTCCCATACTCAAATTTCTAATTTTCCTACTTTTTGACCATTAGGTCGAAATGAGCTCGGGTGTATCGAGACTCAAACCAAAGTTCTACCTACCTAAAATCAATATTCCAGAGTTGCTGGAGCAGTCAGAATTTTCATCAAGGATCATTTTACTTATGTTTTTACCTTGTGGCCATTTGGAACTATTAAAAACTTCAAAATAGGGAATTGGCTCTAAAAACCAAACAAACTGCCCAGTAATCAAACTATTACTTCCAGCAAGTCATAGCTATGGAAAAGATCTAATGGCAAAAATTAGCGAAAAAATAAAAAATGACCTGAAAGGTCATTACATGCACCTCAAGCTGTCGTGAAGCATAAGCAATAACACGACTTTTTTGCATAAATACAAAACCCAAACCAACACCAGAAGCATCACAAAACACGGTAAATCCCTCACCCTTACCAGGAAGAGACAAAATATGAGTTGATGTGAGAAACTGCTTGAGCTTTCAAAAGCTCAACTCAAATTCCTCAGACCATCAAAAAATAACCTACTTACGAGTCAATCTGGTCATCGGTGCTGAAATAGAAGCAAAACCCTTGATGAAACATCTATAATAACCAGCCAAGCCAATAAAGCTATGAATCTCAGTCCGAGATATAGGCCTAGCCCAATCACGAATAACCTCTATCTTCACGGGTCTACAATAATCATGTCCTTAGACACCACATGCCAAAGGAACATCACTAACACAAGCCAAAACTCAGACTTAGAGAACTTGGAAATAAACATATGATCTCTTATAGTTTGAAGCACAATCCTCTAATGTTGTGCGTGCTCGGCTCTACTCCTCGAATACACTAGGATATTGTCGATGAACACTGTCACGAAAGAAAAAAATAAGGTTTTAACACTCGGTTCATCAAATCCATGAATCCAAATGGGGAATTATTCAACCCAAAGGATATCACCAAGAACTATAATGACCATAACGGGTTGTAAAGGTTGTCTTTGGGACATCCTCAGCCTAAATCCAAAATTTATGATAGCATGACCTCAAACCAATCTTAGAAAACACGATTTCACCCTGAATCTAGAGAAATAACTAATCTATGTGAGCTATAGGATAATGGTTCTTCACAGTAACCTTATTAAGTTTCCTAAAATCAATACACATGCGCATGGAGCCATTCTTCTTCTTTACAAACAACACAGGATCTCCCTATGGAAACACACTCGAACTAATAAAACCTTACCAAGAAGGTCCTGAAGCAGAGAATTCAACTCCTTAAGCTTTATAGGATCCATAAGATAAGGTGCAATAGAAATAGGTCAAGTGTGAGGCTTAAGATCAATAACAAATTCAATCCCACTAGAATGAGGTATACTAGGTAGATCGGTAGGGAAAACATTAGGAAACTCATGAACTACAGGGACAAAGTCAGGCAACGTATTCTCCGTAAAAACATCATGAATATAATTAAGATAAGACTCACAACCCCTCAAGATCAGTCTTCTAGAACATAAATAAGATATAATCAACGTCATCTCATAGCTAATTGCTCCCTACTACATGAATGAGGGTATACCGGACATGGTTAAGGTAACGATCTTGGCAAAATAATCCATGACTGCATTGTAGTGGGATACCTAGTCCATGACAAAAATCACGTCAAAATACACCATGTCCAAAATATAAAATCAACATATGTATCAAAATCTCTAACAGTCACAACACAAGATCTGAACACCCGATCCACTACTAAAGAATTGCCCATGGGGTTAGACATACAAAAGTGCACATATAATAAATCAGACGACAACTCTAATCATTGAGTGTAATAAGAAAACACATAAAAATAAGTGGACGTTGGATCAAAAAAAGTAGGGACCGACCGATGGCAAACAAAAATCGTACATGTGACAATAACATTGAAAGACTCAACCTCGGACCTAGCAGGTAATTCATACAACTGCCCATGTCCAACACCTGGCTAGGCTCTTGACCAATCTCCTGTCCTACCCACCTGAGAAACTCCTTAAGAACCTCGAGGACCACTCCTATGACCATTCATACCACCTCTAGCTGAGGGATGAATCTAATAAGGGGAAAACTCTGAGCTGAATGAAAAAATTCTCCATGACTAGGGAGATCACATGTGTATGGCCATGTCCTCTTCAACTATAATATGTTTCATAAGATATACCAAAACCTAGCAATCTGAATAGGATGGAGTAACCACTATGACAAGAATAACCAAAAGACTAACCCCTCAAAAATTGATCACTACCCTAACCTAGGCGATCAATAAAACTAGACTTAGCTCAATCAGTAATCTACCCTAAAAACCACTGCCTCTTAATCAGGATCTACTATTACCCCCACTAAGACTACCTTGATAGTGAGGTCTCTTATCATTTCCCCCATGGGTCTCATGATGCATCTCCTCCATCACCTTAGTGTGATCAAAAACCTCAGTAAGAGATCTACTAGCAACAACCTCAATCTAAGTAGACATGCAAAGAAAAAGTCTTAATCCACAAACAAAGCAACAAACCTCTAATAATCAGTAGAAAAATAGAAGTAGCATGCCAAGCCAACTCATGAAAATGTGCCTCATACTACACAACTGTCATGAAGACCTGCTATAACCTTGCGAACTGATCTCTCAAATGATCCCTAATCTTACAAGGCATGTAATTCTCCGAGATGATCTTGGTAAATTGGGACTATTTTAAAGGAGAAGGAATCAAGATGACCTCTACACTAAAGTCGAGCTTCTATGTCGACCTGAAAGGTAGTGTAATCCATACCACGAGTATTAACTAAGCCCAAATTACGGAGCCTATACTCACGAGAAATTAGAAACTCACATAAATCCTTCCCTAGTGTGTCAGAAAAACATAGGCTGACCAATCTCAAGAATTTTCCCAACATTTTCTACTCTTCAACAGATATACTAACCTAGTCAATCACTGGTTGAGCTACTATCGACTGAGAAATCATCAGCAAAAGAGGGCCCTCAACTCTGGGAGTCGCAATAATAGGTTGTTCCCTCTCCTTAGTACCACTCTAATCTGTAGATTATGCACCTTAAGATGGTGCACCACCAAATAACCCCAAAAGTTGAACCAAAGAATCTTTATGAACTAAAGCAGAAATTAATCCCAATGGATCATGGGTTGGTCCCATGCCAACCACTAGCTAGGGCAAAAGAATCTCTGGCTCTGGAGCAGGAGTAGAGTTTGGCGAAGGACATTTATGTTGGCCCTAGATGGGGACACATCTTAAGGATGTCCATGACCTTTGGTTCATCTATAAAAAGCAACAGAATCCCTGGGCTTGGGCTTGGGACCCTCATTCCATGTAGCAGTAGCACATACCCTAGGAATCTATGATAGAGTAATACCAAAGGAACGCTTAGAAACAAACTCAAACACTTAACGCGAAATGAGTGAAAGAAGTGAGAAACTCCTAAGAATCTCCTATAGCCTCCCAAAGATAGGAAATGTAAATTATCATTTTGACTCGTGGGACTCTACTAGACACTTTCTCTTGTACCAATAATACCAGTGAAACCTAGGATATGATACCAATTTTCATGACCTAATTTATGATTCATGATGGCACCTACCAAACCCCTCCAGTCGGAAATCTAGAAAGTAGCTTGGATCTATTCGCAATGGGCTAACTTGGTAGAAAATGCCTAAACAGATGCATAAAATAGATAATTGAAACTTATAAATAAGCAAAGCAACAAAAACAGACAAGAGGTAGCCAACAATACACATAACCATCCCACGATCTTGTAGAGCCAGTACAAGAGCTACTATAAATACAGCCCGAGTTCTATGTAACAAATAAAGTTTGTCTCAAAACAAATGACTAGACATAAATAAAATAGAAGAAAATAGGATGACTACAACTCTAATAGCTCACCCTATCTCTGAATCAACTACAAAATGGTCATTGAATCAACGATTGTATCTAGTACTCAAATCTACACCAAAAAGGTGCAAAAGTGTAGTATGATTACAAAATCCATGCGTACTCAATGGGCATCATCGTTTGACTGAGCTAAATCAAGATATAAATAATATAAAATGTAAGATAACATAACTAAGTCAAGGTAAGAAAATGAATCTGAAAGGATTTCAGACATCGTTGTGCATAATAATTAAATAAATTAGAATGATAACTTAAGACATATGCAGTTATAACTACAATTGGCCCCCATAAGCCAATAATTTTGGAAAAGTAAATAACCCAATATAGTCCCCCATAATCCATCAGGGTACAATAAAATAAAGCATAACCGAACCACCACCACCTACCAACTTCTATGATATAACTAGAATCCATTCATTTCCTCCCTTATTATAACTATTTTCTTGATTTTAGACTTAGCTAGTATCCTTATTCTCAATTATTACATCCTAATGTCCTTAATGTCAAATCATCAATATTATAGTAAATTTCTCAAACTCTAATCGATAAGTATGTAATCAACAACATAATCATCCTTTTGACTCAAACTAGATATATATTAGTACATTAGAGCAATGTCATAATCATCTTCCAAACTTGAACCGAGCATATATGCCACAAATATCATCATCAATATTTGGCCTCAAACCGATAATAATATAATCATTATCATAACCAATATCCATGCTTGAACCGACTATTATATCATTATATCAAAACTAATATCCGAACTTGAGCCAAAAATTATATCATTGTTAGTATAATCACTTGCATGACCAATAGCATAACCACTAGCATATGTAATGTAATTAATAGCATAATCGATAACATTACCACTAGCATAATCAATAGAATAATGAATAGAATAATCAATGACATAGTCACTACTCACTAGTATACTTAATAAGCATGATCATGAGCATAATCGATAAGAATTAACTCTCAAGACAACCCATCATAAACATCAAATGCACAAGTTTCTCCATATTACCTCAATGATCATCTTAAAGGCATACAACAAGCATACAAAAGGTTTTTCTAAATCTAACCTAAAACTTGACAGAAGGTGGTTGAAATTATAATGATTAGGGTTTCTCAAGACCCTTATGTTAAATCACATACAACAAGAACCCCACATATGCAAATCACCATCAATGATATGTATAAACATAAGTCTAACTAAGAATCAATATTATTCATCATTAGGCAACAAAACCCGTTTCATCATTTTCAAAATCACCATGTACACTTACTAATCCAAGTGTGAAATACATGGTTTTAGAGTTATTTAAAAAGGGAATGAGTTACATTCCTTAGAAAACTTGATTCCCATGAAACTGTAGCCTCCAATCCTTCACAAATTGTATTGGATAGAGAATTTTGGATGTTTAATCAACACAAAGTGTGTTTAAGAATGCCTCATACACTTATATAGGTAAGGGACTTAGGGTGTAAGTCATGGAAAATAACCACAAAGCCCTTACTTAAAATATATAAAATGAACCCGTACATAGGTACGACTCATCTTACATACCATACCCTAGTGTATGAGTGGTATCTAACTCACACCCTTGGACTCTCCTAGGTCACCCATATTGTTAAGGGTGCAATCACGCACCCTTGAGTCATATCCAACAGGTATAACTCAACCCCTTACTCATTTACACCACCCGTACCCAAAATAGTTTACTCAAGGTAGGACTTCCATCTATATGATTATGTTCGGTACAACTTGTATACTTAGGGTATGATTAATAAGGGGGTCACTCATACCTAAGAGAGTGAGTAACCCTTACCATACTACCTAGGATATGAGAGGAAAAGGGAAGAAGGATACGACTCATATCCAAGGGGTATGACTTATGCCCCTAGTCGTACCCACCCAGTGACATCTAATGGAGAGTTTCTTTCAATAGTTCTAAGTCTAAGTGTTTCAGTCTACAAGGAGATAATAGTAGTCTTGGCCTAAGTTGGGTTATAAGGATCCACTTCTAATCTTTCTAATTTGTTCTAAGTCAAATTCAACCCTGAACTAGGATAAGGTATCTAATTTCATTACTAGATACTAAATATGCCAAATTTTAGTCCTAAGATAGAATTTTAATCTTAAGAATGAGTACCTAAATCAATTATGCCTAATTATGATTCCTTGACTAGCCAAAAAATCAAAATTATGCTAAATATACCTCCAAGACCTAATTTCAAACCATATCTATCATATTATAATAAATATACTACAATTAAGCCCAGTCTAAACGAAGGGTAAACCTAGCCTACCTAAACGCCGAAGAAATCTCGATGAAGTATGCAAAATTAATGATTTCCCCTTCTGAGAAGCTTTCTCTCATTTACACACTATCAAAATAGTAATGTACTCATATATATGAGAAAAATAGTACCCATATTGCACTTTTATGATTTGGGTCCAAAATAACATAAAAATCTCATTAGGTGCCCGCTTGCGGAATCGCACTTTCAAAATCGTCAACATATCCCTCTATGCTCAAGGAATATTTATCATCAAGAATGAGTAATTTTTCCGCTCAAATGGTAGATCAAACTGCACAACAAGAGTCAAGGGATATTGGGAATAAATTAGGTGATTAACCATGGATTTAATGGAAACTTACAAAGACTTTGAGGAAGAAACATACAATCTGAGCTGATAGATTCCCAAAAATCTCTCAACAATCACTCTCCCAATTTTCTACACTCTCTGGGGCTTTTTAGATCCTAGACTTGTGGATAATGGGGTTAAAATTGGGCAATTGGGACATATAATGGCCTCCCAATGGAATTTTGATAAAGAAACGATTAATCCCAGCTCAAAAACACCCCCAAATATCTCAATAATTACTCTCCTAATTTTTCACACTCTCTAGGGCTTTTTATCTTTTGGACTTGTGGAAAATAGGGGGAAAATTGAGCCATCCTAATAGCCCAAAATGAGTCCAAAAGATTTGGGACCCAAACCAAAGGTCCTCAAGTATAAAATCGATGTTTCTGAGTTAAGGAATAGTAAGTATTTGCACACGAGGTTTCTGAGTTAAAGTTTATGCCTAATAATGAATTCTTATCAGCAAAGATTTAAAAAAAGGATTTGGCTCTAAAATCTAAATGAACTGCCTTGTAACTGATTCGGAAGATAAAGAAAGTCACAAATGACTTGGAGCAGCCATAGGAAATATCTAAAAAACAAAAATTCATGAAAATATAGACAGCAACTTGGACGATCAGTACAATATCCACTAGTAAAAGAACATTCATCCATGAAAGTAAAGAGTTGGGATGTACATGAAGGATCAAACAAGTGAGGATACTTCACCAATATCTCGCTCTTGATTTCCCAAGTTGACTTCTCTATAGAAGGTGCCTTTACTGAACCTTAACTACTGGACTCTCTCTAGAGTAAAACCGTCGACATCCTTTGTTATTATGAACACTGACTCCTCTACAAAGGTTAATCTCTCGTCCAACTATATTGAGTCCCATTGAAGCACATGAGACTCATTGGGAATGTACCACCACAATATTAAAACAAAAAGAATGAGATGAACAGTAAAAAAATATATGCATAAGGAAAACTCCTAACATATCTCTCCAATTATGTGAAGGATCTCAAAAGGTCCAATATATTTGGGGTTGATCTATCCTTTCTTCCAGAACCTTAACATACCCTTCAAGGGAGACACTTAAAAGAAAACCCGATCTCCAAGGCAAACCCTCAAGGAACGAAGTCTATGATCTACATTAGCTTTATGCTTTGTTTGTGCTACCCTTAGCCTATCTTAAACCACCCTGACCCTATCCATCGACTCCTGAAGCAAGTCAGTACCAAGGGTCTAGCCTCAAAGGTCTTAAACCATCCAATTGGAAATCGATAATGTTTACCATATAGTGCCTCAAATAGTACCATCTCAATACTAAAATGGTGGCTATTATTTTATATGAACTCCGATGAATCTAAGTATTGCTCCCACTGACCTCAAAAATATATAACACAGACTTAGAGCATATCCTCAGGAACCTAAATAGTCTGCTCCAACTACCCATCGGTCTGAGGGTGAAAAGTTATACTAAAATCTATCTGAGTACCCAAATACTATTGAAAAATTCTCCAAAATATGGAAGTAAACATTGATCCCAGGTCTTAAATGATAGATATAGGCATTCCATGCAGGCAAACTATCTAACGAATATAGATATGACCTAACCTGTCATCATTGAAGGAAATCTAAATAGGAATAAAATTTGCCAGTTTGGTCAACCGATCTATAATAACCCAAATACCATTAGAACCATAGGAGGTGTAAGGCAAATCACTAATAAAATCTATGGTGATCCACTTCCACCTCCACCCATGTATGGGCAATCTCTGAATTAAGTTACCAGGCCTACCCTAACCTGCTGATAACATAGGCAACGAGCAATAAAATATACTAGGTCTCTCTTCATGCCACTCTACTTCTAGTATTGCCTCACATCTCTATACATCTTAGCTATACGAGGGTGAATAGAATATTTTGAGTTGTGAGCTTCACCAAATTTTAACTAAATTAAGTCTCTAACCATCAAAACACAAATATGGTAATTATTCCTTCGAATACCCTTAGAATCTATAGTAACCCTCTTAGACTCGCCAATTAATACTTGATCACGGATAATACAAAGTCTCGTATCCTCAAACTAACGACTCTGGATTTGCTCAAATAAGGTATATCGTACCTCTAAACTAGAAAGAATCCTCCTAGGATCAGAAATATCAAGTCCCACTATCAAGTTGGCAAAGGACTAGATGTTGAATTCCAATGGCCTATAAGAAACCAAGATATAAGCCAAGCTACCTATACTCATGACCTTTTGACTCAAAGCATTCGCTACCATATTTGCCTTACTCAGATGGTAAAATATAGAGATTTCATAATCTTTAAGAAACTTCATCCATCTACGTTGCCTAGAATTAAGCTCTCTCTGGGTCATAAAATAAAGAAGACTAAAATGATCGATGTAAATCTCAAAATGCATGCCATATAAACTATTTTGTTAAATGTTAAGTACAAAATATACCACCATGAACTCCAAATTAAGAGTGGGTACATTGTGGTCATGCACATTCAGCAGCCTCGATGCATAAGCAATAATTCGAGCCTACTGTAATGTCAAGAAACCAAGCTAACACATATAGAATCACAGTACACTATAAATTCCTCACCCTTAATAGGAAGAACCAATATAAGAGATGAAGTGAAAATCTCTTAAGTTTACAAAAACTCAACTCACACTCCTCGAACCATTAAAAATGAACCTACTATAGTCATTGGTGTTGCAATAGTATCAAAAAACTCAATGAATCGCCTATAGTAACTGGCCAAACCAATGAAACTACGAATTCTAATGGAGATGTTTCCCAATCCCAACAACTCATAGCCTCAAAATTCATTGATTCGAATATAATCCCATTCGTAGTTATCACATGTCCTAGGAGTGTCATCGACCCGAGCTAGACCTCTCACCCTAATAATTTGGTAAAAATCCTATAAACTCTCAAAGTCTGAAGCATAGTACTAAAATGTTTCATATTATCCTCCCTAATCTTTGAATACAGAAGAATGTACTCAATGAATACAATCATGAAAGAATCCAAGTATTTTTTGAACACGTGGTTCATCAAATCCATGAACGTTGCTAGGGCATTGGTCTACCTAAAAGGCATCACTAGGAACTCATAATGACCATAACAAGTCTTCAAGTTTGTCTTTTGGATTTCCTCAGTCCGAAACCTCAATTGATGGTAATCGAACCTCAAGGACAATATTTAAGAAAATGACGATCGAATAAATCATCAATGTGGGCCGTAAGATACCTAATCTTTACCATCGCCTAGTAAAGATGCTTGTAGTTAATACATATATTAAAAAAAACATCTTTCTTCTTTATGAACAAGATAGGAGAACCTAAATATGACACACTCGGCCTAATAAAACCCTTACCTAGAAAATTCTAAAGATGAGAATTTAGTTCCTTATTATCGGCAGGATCCATATAGTAAGGCGACATAGAAATAGGTCAGGCACCCAGCTCAAGTTCAATAATAAACTTAACATCATGCTCAGGTGGAAGAGTTGGTAGATCAGTATAAAAAATATTAGGAAACTCATGGACAGTAGGAAGAGAGTCAAGCAATGTACTCTCCACACTAAAATCATGAATATAAGCGAGATAAGATTCACGACCTCTCGACATAAGTCTCCTATCCCAAATATAAGAAATAATTCTTGTCCGCTTATGACTAATAGATTTCTACAATACAATTGGTGGTATACCATACATTGCTAAGATAATGGTCATGGCAAAATAATCTAAGATTTTATGATAGGGGGATTGATGAGGGGTGATTTTTCCACCCATTCTCACTAAAAAATTTTGCACATTACCTTATTTTAACTAAATGAATAAGACATATTGGTGACAAAATGAATTAATATCCACTCTTTGCAGGCATAAAGTCGAGGAGATCAAAAGATGTGGATTGGGGCTGAAAATGATAAAAAGGGAGAAAAGAAGGGTGCAACTGAAGACCTGGAATACATCAGCCTTAGTTACCATGACTGCAGTCCTTAATCCACGGTGGCAGTCATTCCAAAATATCAACACTACGCGGTCGTGGCACATAACTGTGGTTGCATAGATGTGATCATGAACAGTCACACGAGATCACAGTTTGATGGGAATATTCCCAAAGAAAGATCTGTAAAAGTACTTAGAAGAATCCCAAAACATATAAAAGAAATAAACCCTTTCTTCTCTGGGGATTGCTTAACTCATAAGATATTTTGAATTAAAAACTTTAAACCCTAATCGAGAAAGTGTGTAATTAATTTTAGAGGCTTGATTTCTTAGTATTTTTGTGAAAAAATGAATGTTTTGGACAATCCTTATGGTATATCTCTCTTTAATTTCTTCATGAGTAGCTAATTAATTTAGTTTTAGGATTATGTTGAACTAGACTGTAATTTGTGTATGGGTATTATTGTTCTTGTAAGATTGTTAGTTGTTGAGTAAGGATTTCACCTTTGCTTGAGCTCTGAGTTGGAATTTGATGGGTGAAAGCCACAAATCTCCAAATGGGTTTGATAGGTGAAAATTCCAAATTCTAGAAACCCTTTATCATTCTTAAAAGAGGGATAAAGGTAAATATAAGGTAACCTATAACATCCTTGAAAGAGGGTTATAGGGGGACAAGGTAATGGTGGACAATTAAGCATATGGTTTGCTCCCTTTTTCAATCTTAGAAATAAGTGTATTATAATTTTAAATCATGTTAAGTGTATCACTATAAAAATAGTGATGCTTGATTTAGGTTTTGGGTGATTACGAATTTCACACTTGTTAGGTGCTCGAAAGAGTTAATGGGTGAAATCGTTGTGGTTTTATCAAAAGATTAACAAAAATGATCTTCGACCTACCTATACTTTAGTTAACAACTAAATTTCATGCTAAACCATCATTAACCCATATAATTTTACCTTTATATAGACATAATTCCAAGAGTTCCCCTAACATTATTACTTAAAACGAAAGTGTCGTCTATTGATCATTTACTAAAGATTGTACAAAGAGTTTCCAAACAAATCCCTCATTTTATTATACATGTCATTTTTGTTAGCATTTTGGGTAATCTTGTTATAATTTGAGCACCTATAGGGTTTGAAGTCTATAATTCGCTCCTTGAGATTTGACCCCAATTCAAATTGGGTTACTAGACAACGATTTCCTCACCCTTGAATTGTGAGAGTGAGTTGCGCGTAGTCAAAATGACACTATTTTCTGGGAGAGAAATATAGGATTTGCTTGTGTGGTGTTATTCTTACTTATAAATACCTGGAGTAGAATACTTTATTCTAGTAGTTGTTTTTGGATCATTTGTAGGTAATCCTTGCGAGAATAGAATTATGAGTGAAGGCACTCTTCATGCGGACTAATTTAATATCCCCCTTTATGGAGAGAACCAACTAAATAGGGGGTTCATATGGGTGAAACCCGTATCCCACCTCATGATGGGAATGGGACATTCCATGTGACTAGCATCATGTTTCATATGTTGCAAGTAAAGGGTCTATATGGGGGTCAAGCTAATGAAGACCCATATATTCACTTAAGGAATTTTCTGAGGTATGTACACCATTCAACATATCTTATATCACTTAAGAGTCCTTTAGGCTCTACCTTTTTCTATTCTAACTAATGGGCGAAGCATTGTTGTGGTTCTACACAATCCCTACGGGTTCACTCACTTCATGGAACAAGCTCACAAAGGTATTTTAAGATCTATACTCCGCTCCTTCCAAGGTTTGTCACCCAAGAGATGAAATCATGAAATTTGGACAAAGGAACAAAGAGATTCTTCATGAAGTATGAGAGAGATTTCATATGAAGTTGGTGAAATTCCCAAACCAAAAGATTCCGGGGAAATCACTTCTCCAAATATTCTATCGGGCACTAGATCTTTTAAACCAAATGGTGGTAAACAATGCGGCGGAAGGTTCTCTCGTCTACTAGAACTTTCATACAGCTACAAAATTGTTGAGATAGGTAACTAAACACTATCGGGAATGTCATACCCAAGATATCAATATTTCTAATAGCTCTCCACCCAAGCCCATGGTTAGTAGAGAACAAAGAAACCGGGATGAGGATCAAGAGAAAACCATGGCAAAATAATAACCAAACTTAAGTTCCTAACCAATTATGCCATGGGTGCACCCATGAAAATGGCAAACCCCGTGACACTAAGAGCCCATTATGAAGATGAAAAAGCTAAGAGAATGGAGGAAGAAAATTTGTACCAAGCTAACCACTCATGGGGTTGTTATTTGGCCTATCATAGGAAAGATGGGAATCAAGGTTGGATAAATCAGGGTGGTGGTTGAGTTTGGAGAGATCGGGAACATGAGTATTGCCATTTTGCGCCTCACTATTATCGGTATTATAACAAAGAGTCAAGCTCTATTGATGCCGATAGAGGTAGAACAAAGGGTATCCTTGCAAGAATTTTAAATAGAGTTAAAGGAACGGATAAAATAGTCTTTTAATTAAAATAGGAATTCATTTTTCTCTCTAACATTATGGTCTCCCATTTTGCCTCTATCAAAGAATTGGAGATCCAAATAGGACAAATCTTCGCACGACTGAATGCTAAACCAGGGGGAAATCACACTAGTGACAAAAGTTCTAATCCCCAAAACAAAGATCAAATCTTGGAAATGCGTGCAGGGAGTGAAAAAATAAAGAAAAATCACTTGATAGAGGACTTGAGAGAAAAAATACCCAACACTCAGTTAAAAGAGAGGTTATCCCAAAGTCTAATCGACAAAGAAAATAAAGAGGTGGAAAGCATTATTGGAAGGTTAATTGATGAAGGGGAGTTTGATAAATGGGGGCCTGTGGACCCTCCTTGAAAAATTGACGTATGCCAACATCGTGCCACAATGATAATTAAGGCATTGCGTGGGAGGCAACCCACAAATGCCACAAGGATAGCTCGTATCCTTTTTATCATGTTTTTACAGTATTGATGTTAGTTTTTGCATATGAGTAACTCATGCATGTATGACACTATGAAGTGATTTGCATAAACTTCGAAAGGGAGAAGTGTGCGAATTCGAGTTGAAAATCAATCAAAGGATAAATAGGAACCAAGTTAGCAGAAAAGATGGATAGGGGAAAAATAGGGGAGCACAAATGTCCTTGGTTACCATGACCGTAGTCCCCAAGATTGATCGCGGTCACCCACTTGTCCACGACCATGGTCAATCATCCACGATCGCAGACACAGTATCTAGTTGATTCACTGACTATCTCCCCAATTTTCTCATACTCTCGCTCAAGTTTTTGAATGCAGGAATGGATTGATCCCAAGGAACAGGGTGATGGTGTAGAGTCTGAAAATGATAGTGGTCTTTGATGGAGTTTCTAGGAGCATCCTTATCTTTTTGTTATCCTTGATTATTTATGTAGTTGGGACACTGCTACCTTTTCAGTTGGGGGTGTTTCCTTATTTATTTGATTTGGGCTTGTATTGTTCATATTTCTACATACTCTGTTACTTTTTTAGATGATCCTTATTTTATTCGGGTTGTAATATTTGGATTCTCTAATGGTGACCACACTTGCATGAATTAAGTACTTTGTTCTTGATATGTTACTTTATTTTAGTTTTGCTGAGATTGGTTTTCTAACTATGGGTGCAGGGGAAGTCTGAGTACCTATGGTACCGAGGCAATAGAATGAAAGGGAAGTCTGAGTACCTATAGCATTGATAATTTGGGATTGCATTATTATCCATTGCTAAAGTATGAGTAACCATATGGTGGGTTGCATGTACTATGATTTTCAATGTGAGATGATAGCTTGGATGGTTGCCATGATTAGAAAATTATGTATGGTGCGAATACAAAAGAAAATAACCCCCTCTGTTCGAAAGTTTTGCCAAATTCAATGGCATGGACGTGAGCAACTTTGTGACAAATTTTTTCCCCTTTCTATGATCCAAAAGTTGACTTTGGAAAAATAGTGAATACTCCATCTTTGTCTTGAGTGGGTAGAACAATTAAACCCCCTGAAAACATTTGCATGCCATGTATGTGAGGTTAATTATCTTCATCTCATATGTACTTTTACCATCTATAACTTGCCCCAATAGTCTTTCAAAGCTAAATTTTGATTGTACTTGGTTGGAAAAATGATCATAGGCTATCTTGTGATTTTGGAAGCCCAGTCTAGCATAAATCCTACCCATGCATAATTATCCTTAGAACCCACTTTGATCCTTTTGACCTATCTTTGGCAAACTCATTACAACCCATGACCCATCAGTTTTATCTCTCTTATGAACCAAACTCTCCTTGAACTTGAAAAATGTAACTTGAGGCCAAAAACCTAAGTTGGGGGTGGTAAAGGTTGATGGAAGAAAGTGTAAGGCCACAAAGTTGTTATTGAAATGCCTCATGAGCTTGAACCACGAAAATAAATAAATAGGAAATGAATGAGTCAATCAAAGGAATGAAGTGTGCATAAGTTGTAATAAAAAAAATGAAAGAAAAGTGGTCCACAAAGGAAGCTATTTGTAGGCATGAGAAAAGAAAAAATTAAAGAAGAGTGGACCTTCGCCAAAAAGGAGTATTGAAAAAGTGTGATGTGAATGTTCAAGGAGGGATGTAGCCATGTTATTCAAAAATTATATCCTACCCCAACCCTAATCCTATATTACAAGCACAAAATGCTCTTTGTGATTTCCAACTGAGTGTGGTCATTGTAGTGGCGATTGAAAATAGGGGCAAGCCTATGGCATAGTACTTGTTAACTTGGAGAATTTCTAGAGAGAGTGAGTGTTTGCACTTAAAAATCCTTGGCGTGTGCTTGGTAACTAGGTGTGTGAATTTTTTCCTTTCTTGTGAGGAGGCAGGTGAACTAGTTGGGGTGGGTGATTTTGGCATTTTCCGCAAAATTAGATATTCGGAAGTATTGAATGATTGTAGTAAATATGTGAGTGATTTCTAGAGTGCTAGTGGTTGTTACATGTTTGCTCCCCAATGTCTATTGTATCCTTAGCTAATTCATCTTATGATGAAGGGAGTCATTAAAAGCTTATTTGCCTATGTGTGAAAAGCTTTTTGTGGTAGAGATCAAGTTTGAGTCATCGTGATTATTTCGTGATAGAATGAGGGCATACATATGAGTTGTATCATAATAAGGGGTAGTGTTGCTTGAGGACAAATAGGGTCTTAAGTTGGGAGTGTTGATGAGGGGTGATTTTTCCGCACATTCTCACTAAACATTTGTGAACATTACCTTGTTTTAACTAAATGAATGAGACATATTGGTGACAAAATGAACTAATATCACTCTTTGTAAGCATAGAATCGAGGAGATAAAAAAATGTGGAATGGGGATGAAAATGATAAAAATGGAGCAAAGAAGGGTGCAGCTAGAGACCTGACTACATTGGCTTTTTCAGTGTATATGAGTATGAACCCATAATGGTTAATGCAAATACTATCTCATCATACTCCTTAATTCTATAACTTTTGAAATTCATCAACACTATTTCCAGTGTCTCCACAGTGAATCTCTCTTCAATAGGCACTACTATTTCACTTTCCTTCACTATGTCAATAATAGAGAAAACAGGCATATAGTTTGGTTTATTCATTGATTGATAGACATCGAACTTCACCCCTTCATCATTAAGATTAAATTTAAGATCATTATCTTTAATATGTTCTATCACTCATCTAGTGGCTAAGAATAATTTCCCTAAGATTATGGGTACTTCAAAGAGGACTTCACAATCAAGAATTATGAAGTATGCTAGAAATATGAAGTTTGACACTTTTACTAATACATTATAAAATATCCGAATGGGTCAATTAACTAAATGATCTGCCATCAATAGTTGTATCGATGTTGGATTGGTGGATCCTAAACCTAACTGTTGATATATTGATAAAGGCATCAAGTTGATACTGGCTTTAAGATCACAGAGTGCCTTAGCAAAAATAAATTCCCCAATTGTGCATGGTATTATAAATGCTCTCATATCAACTTTCATTTTAACCAACGTTCTCATGGAAATTGCACTACAATGATGAAGATTTTTAACTATTCATAGCTCACCGTTCTTTTTCTAGTGAGCATATCTTTCGTAAACTTAGTGTATCCTGTCATTTGTTCCAAAGTTTTAACAAATGGGATATTTACTGATAATTTCTTAAGCATGGCCTTAAATTTATTATATTTTCCATCTTTGACCTTTTTCTTCATCCTTTATGGAAATGGAAGAGGAGCTTTAGGAATCTTTGATAGTGGCATTTCCAATTCATTCCCTTTTTTCTTGATAAACTCATTATCATTTCTCATATTAGGTGTTTACCCAACAATAGCCTTTCTATCACTTACTTCTTTGAGTTTTTTGAATCTATTGGATAACTTTTTGGCTAACCATCCTTCTCTAAAACCTCATCATCTGATGCAACATTATCAACATTCGACTTAACTATAGCACTTGGCTCGGGTAACACTTTACCACTTTTTGTGGTGATAGATAAATAGGTACCACCATTTCTCAAATTCTGCACAATATCACTTTGTACAGTTCCACTTTTTTGCTAGTTAAAGGTTGTCGATAACTGATTCATCTGATTTTCTAAATGCTTAATTGGGGTGAATGTGAATCAACTAGCTTACTTATAGTAGACAGATCACTTTTTATCTCCTTAAAATTTGCATCGGTAGATTCCACTACTTTTAGCAACATATCCATCATGGCCTCCATGGACATCATTCCCGAGTCGTTTACAGCATTATTGTGATTTTTTAGTGGCACATACTATCCATTTCCATCATCCTTGTTCTTCTAATTCCCTTTATCACTATCTCTATATCAAAATTTATCATAGTAGTTATCCCTCTAATAGTTCAAACCTTGGTTTCCTTATCCATTGTCCCAATAACCTCTCTAGTTGTTAAAATTAATTTGCTTCTTCCTCAAAATCAGACTCAAGTATGCTTTATGACCCTACTACCTTGAATTTCAAAATATTACCCAACAATAATTTTTTGGTCAATAGATTAATTTGCGTCTTCAAATGTACCATATCTTTGTCTACAGGCCAACTAAGTATGTATTGCTTGCTTCTTCATAATACCTAGTATGCCAAGCTTTACTAGTTTTTGTCAACTTGTCCAAAATCTTAGTTTCCTCAATAAAAGTATGTGTCATGAAATCACGACCCACTATATTATTAATCATTGGCTTTGTGTTCTAATTCAATGCTCTATAGAATGTTTACATTAAATGTTCATCAGACATATTGTGATTCATACATTGAATCAACTTCTTTTTGAACCTCACCTATGTTGCATGTAGAGCCTCATTGTGTAGTTACCTAAAATTATTGATCTTGTCCCTCAACTGTAACATCCTAGATGACAGAAAGAACCTGTCTAGAAAAGCATCTTTTAGTGCCTCCAGTTTGTTTTATAATGAGGTGAGAGTTTAGTCAGACATAAAGTTGCCTCCCCAGATAGAGACAACAGGAAAAACCTCAAGCTTATTGCATTTTTCCTGACTCTTAGATACTCAAAAGACTTACATATGTTGACAAAATTCACCAAATGCATGATTAGGTTATCACCAGACAGTCCACGAACAATCCCTTATGATTCAGCAATTGTATCATTGTGCTGGTGATTCTAAACTTTACTCCATGAGATAACAGAAGCAGTATTATCTCCAAACTAGCAATAGCCCCATCTAAATCAGCTTCATCTTCATCATCCAAAAGCAAAGTTAACCGAAGGTTAGTGGCGCCCTCTTCCCTGTGCTCGATGATTTTGATTTTATAGAGCGTCATTATACAACTCATTGCCTATTCATAAGATCAACCAACTCACTATCATGTAAGTCTTCATTTTTATTATTTCGAAGATGACTGGCTACACCCAAATTATATTGGTTCAGTTATTAGGCGGCTAGTGCAACCTATATCTCTGCCTCTTATTGTGCATCTATATTTCTTCTTAAGGTTCTAGGGAGTACAAGATCAAATGGCAGAAATAGTTCACCTGAATAGTAAGTTTGTGGCATGCAAAAGTCTTAGCCTGTAACACATAAAAACAACAAATAAAAGTAAAATTAGGAAATGACACTAAAAATCAATATATAACTTAATTGACAACCGTATTCCCCAAGAATAGCACCAAAATTTGACACGCCCAAACTATAACTTCTTTTAAAGAAGTATAAATGTTCGTCGTCAAATATATAACATAATTAAGGTTAGGATCGAATCCCACAGGGAATATGGTTCTAATTAAGATGTTTGTGATTTAAGTAACTATCAAATGGGGGTTTTGTTGTAATAATTTATAAAATAGTTTTACAATTATTGTTAGAAACATAGAATGAACTTTTTTGAGGTGTAAATCAGTAAAGAATTTGAACTTGGGCAGTGATTACTATGGTAATATCATTGTCACTTGCCATTTATTAGATAGGATTTTCATGATTTGTGGGAAATGTAAAATTATCAAGGTCTAAAGTTCATTGATAAGAGGTGAGTTTACCACTCGTTCGCACTCTTCATTCATGAACATTACCCTATTTTAAATGACTAAATGAGACAAAATCTATGGATAGATGCACTAATATCCACTCTTTATAGGCATAGAGTTGAGGAGACCAAAAGATGTGGATTAGAGCTGAAAATGATAAAAAAAAAGGAGAGAGAAAGAGTGAAGTTCAAGACTTGGACTACATCATCTTTGGTTACCACCAGCACAGTCCTCCATTCATGATCGTGATTAGTCAAAATGGTCAAAGCAACGCAGTCGTAGCACATAACTGTGGTTGCATGGTCGCGGTAGCGAATAATCATGCGCGATCGTTGTTAATTAGGAATATGCCCAAGGGCATATTTGTAAAAGCACTTGGACACATCCTAAACCATAATTAAGCTAAATACCTTTCTTCTTTAGGATACCTTAGCTCATAAGATATCTTGGTATTCTAGACTTGAAATCCTAATTTGGGCAAAGGTGTAATTAAATTTGGAAGCTAAATTTGTTTGGACTTTTGTGAAGAATGAATTCATTAAATAATCCTTATGGTATATCTATCTTTAGTTTCTTCATGAGTAGCTAAGTAATGTAGTCCTGGGATTATATTGAACTATAGTGTAATTGTGTGTGGGTATTGTTGTGTTTGCATGGATTTTAGTTGTTGAGGATGGATTCCACCATTGCTTGAGCTTATGGGTTGGAATTTGATAGGTGAAAACCCCAAATCCCCAAATGGATTTGATGGGTAAAATCCCCAAGCTCTAGAAACCCTTTATCATCCTCGCATGAGGGATGAAAGTAAAAATTAGGTAACCCATAACATCCTTAAGAGAGGGTTATAGGGGGACATCAATGGTGGAACATTGGCCCTATGGTTTACTTACTTTTTCAATATTTGAAATAAGTGTTTTGGGAGTGTAAATGATGTCAAGATCATCATCCTAGAAATAGGGATGCGTGATTGAGGTTTTGGATGATTATGAAAATGTATACACTTGTTACGTGCTCTAAAGAGCCAACGGGTGAAATCATTGTGGTTTTTATGAAAGATTGACCCCAATGAACTTCGACCTAGACTTTCCTTGAGTTAACAACTAAAATTTCATGAGGAACCAACATTGATCCACATGCATTACCTCGAGGTATACATAATCCAAAGATTTCCTCTAAATTTTGAATTCTAATCAAAAGTTTTATTCACCAAGTGATTGTTAAAGTTGTTGTGAAGAATTCCCAAACAATCCCCCTCCCCCATTTTATTTTACATGTCATTTTTTTTAGAATTTTGGGTAATCTCATAGTAATTTGAGCACCCATAGTGTTTGAAGTTTATAATTTACTCCTTGAGATTCGACCCCAATTCAAATTGGGTTACTTGACAACGACCACCTCACCCCTCAAACATAGGATTGAATTGAGCATTATCAAAATAGTGTCGTTGTCGGGAAGTGAAATATAGATTTTGCTTGTGTTGTGTTATTATTACTTGGTAGTATCCGGAGTGTTATACTTTATTTTCTTTGTTGTTTTTGGATCTTTTGTAGGTAATTTTAGCATAACCAAAACTATGAGGGAAGGCACCAATCCTGTGGAGTCCTTTGCTGAACCCACTCATGAAGAAAGCCACTTGAATGGTGGGAGTCATATGAGTTAAAACCGTATCCCATCTCACCATGGGAGTGTAACATTTCATGTGACTATTTTCATGCTTCATGTGTTGCAAGTTAAAGAATTTTTTGGAAGTTTGTACTCCCTTCAACATTTATCATATGACTCAAGAGTCCTTTTGGATTTGGCTATTCCCATTCTCACTAATGGGTGAAGCATTGTTATGGTTCCGCACACTCCCTATGGATTTACTCACTTCATAGAAGGAGCTCACAAGGGAATTTTTTTATCAATACTCCTCTCAATCCAAGGTGTGTCACCCAAGACATAAAATCATAAACTTTAGACAAAGGGACGCGAAGCCACTTCATGAAGTATGGGAGATATTTCATAGAAAGTTAGCCAAATACCCAAACCATGAGATTCTGGGGAAGATACTTCTCCAAATATTCTATCGGGCACTAGATCCTTTGAACCAAATGGAGGTAAACAATGCGGTGGAAGGTTCTTTCTTAAACTTGAACTTTCATGCGACTATAGAATTGTTGAGAGAGGTAACTAAACACAATAGGGAATGTCATATCCGAGACATCAACATTTCAACTAGCCCTTGACCCAAGCCCATGATTAGTAAAGAATAATGAAATCGGTATGAGGATCAAGAGCTAACCATGGAAAAGAACTTGGACAAATTTGAGCTCCTAACGAAGTATGTCGTGGGTGCACCCATGAAAATGGAAAACCCCATGACACCAACATCCCATTATGAAGATGATGAAGCTAGGAGAATGGAGGAAGAAATTTGGTACCTAGCTAACCACTCGGGGGGTTCTCATTCCACCTATCATAGGCATGGTGGGAATCAAGATTGGATAAATAATGTTGGTGGTCAAGTTTGGAGAGATCGGTAACATGAGTATTGCCATTTTATTCCTCACCATGATCGTGATTCTAACAAAGAGTCTAGATCCATTGATGCCGACAGGGGGAGAATGGAGGATCTCCTTGCATGAATTTTGAACAAAGTTGAAGGAATGGACAAAATGGTCTGTGAATTAAAAGTGGACTTTATTTCACACTCTAAAATGGTGGTCTCCAATTCGGTCTCTATTAAATAATTGGAAAATCAATTGGGACTAGTCTTCACACGTCTAGATGCTAAACCTAAGAGGGACTCCATTAGTGGCACAATTGCCAACCTCCAAAAAAGATAATCAAAACTTGGTGATGCGTGCAAAGGGTAAAAAGACAAAAGAAGAGGGCATGATGGAGGAATTTGGTGGCAAGATGCCCAACGTCCAATCAAAAGAGAGGTTGTCCCAAAGTCTACTCAACAAAGACAATAAAGAGGTGGAAAGCATTGTTGGAAGGTTAATTGATGAAGGGGAGTTTAATAAGTGGGGTCCATTGGACCCTCCTTGACAAATTTTTACATGCCAACGTCATTCCATGATGATAACTATGGCGTTGTGTGGGAGGCAACCCACAAATACCACGATGATGGCTCGTATCCTTTTTATCATATTTTTATAGTACTAATGTTAGTTTTCACATATGAATAACTCATGCATGTGTGAAACTATGGATTTCTTTGAATAAGCTTAGAAGGAAGAAGTATGCCTAATTTGAGGTGAAAAAAAATCAAAAAATTAATGTGCACCAAGTGAGAAGAAAAGCTGGACAAGGGAAAAATAGAAGAGCAGACATGCCCTCAATTATTGCGACCTCGGTACCTATGCATGATAGTGGGTACCCTCCCGTCCACGAACATAGTCAGTCGGCTGCTGTCATTCCTCAAATACTATTGGGGTGGGTAGGAACATATAGCCGTAAAGGCCTAAGAGAACCAATCCATAACCTTGTACTTCTCATGTATGTAACAATGAAATCCAAAGGTTCTGACAAACATGACATTATGCATCATTGATAGTAACTACGTAGGTAAGCATAAAATTATATATACAACACTGGCCGTTGGGGACACCACATCTAAAAGACCAGACACTACCATGTTTAAATTTACATTAGTCAACAAAGACTCTAAAAGATACATAGACTTAGATAGGATCAGGACAAAACCCTACCCTACTCTTGACTACTGCATAATACCAAAATATATTGAACAAACTTAGAAAGCCCCAAATTAACCTGGAGCTCACCAATGGCCACTAAATAGCCTGTGCTCTTACTAGCGAGGTGTATTATCTGAAGAACCTATGCTGTAGCATGAAATATAGGTCACCCGTGAAGGACGTCAGTACGAAAATATGTACTGACTATGTAAGGATAAAGGTAGAAACACATGATACAAGAGCTCAATAGAATTCAGATACAAATGTATAAGTAACACTAGTAGACCACCTTTATATATACTTGTGGGACTAAATAAATTACATTTTTTTCTTCATTTTTACCTTTCTTACTTCATAATCTTTGTATGTCATATAATGCAAATGACCAGCTGATCAGTGGTAAATAGAAAAATTGAGATCAGCCCATGCTAAGCTTATGCCCCTGAGCTGCCAACCATATGAACATTGGGATTGGCCCATGCTAGGATTATTCCCCTGATCTTCCACCCACATATAAAGGTATCGAGATTGGCCCATGCTAGGCTTATGCCCCTGAGCTGCCACTCATTTTACAGATTTGCATTACTTAGTTTATTTAGCCTTTGAGATTGTTACTTTGGTGGTCATAACATTATGGTAACTTGAAACAATAATCTACCAATAAGAGAGATGTAAATGGGAACATAATGCAACAACAAAGAACTAGGGAGCTGAAAATAACACATGGGTCTTATTTGAGTAAACGGAGAACTCCTGAAATTCTCTAGTGAAAATAGACGTGCAAGTTTATTAATAAGCATGTATTGAGATATTTTAACACGTTAGAGAGTGGGAAAAAGGTCATTGACTACATGGGATATAATACGTTGCCATTATGTATCACTTATTATAGGATAACCTTGGAAGCTTACTTGATGGACCAAATGTCCGATTTCATGCCAAATAGTGCAAAATAGAGTATGCCTTACATACCTGGTTATATAACTCTGAAACAAACTAAACTTGATATCTTGCCTTTTAGATTACTTATATATAATAGAATATATGGTAAACAAATATTCGCAACCAACCGACACATTTGGTCTATTTAACTTCACCAAAGTAGTAAACGGGCACTAAGGCCTTAATCTATCAATCAAGGGTGTTATTTTAACCCTTTTATCCTCCAATTACACCCACATACCATAAATGTTCAAATAAAATTTACCGAAACCACCTTAGCTTCATTACACTCTCGAAATAATATGCAAAATAGATTGGGCAAAAACCAAAAACAATAATTAGTTCGGTGGTTTACCGCCACACCTTTCTTCTATATTTCAATTCAAACTAGTCACACCTTTTTCCAACATCAACCTGGCAACCTATAACATACACATACAAAATAGTCCACAAAACAACCCCAAATCCCTTTTATTGTAGGAATCAATTATTGTACTCATCATCTCTTAAGTTCTTAATAACAACACATCCATAACCCTCTCTAAAATTCATATATAAGGAGAACAAAATGGAGTAGTCATCTTAATTCAATTCTGCAACTCATTCTTTTAATTTGAACTCCTCAAGAACTTCAAATTTCACTTTTCTTCACACTTAAAAACAAAGAATAAAAGCGATCTCTTAATAAGAAAGAAAAAAAGTAAGCAAGCAGCGTGATCTATATTCTGGCATAAATTAATAATTAAGCACTTATAGAATGTTTTCCTAATCTTCCATTAGAGAATTAAGCTAAACCATAAGTGTTTTAACTTACCTTGGGCTGCAAAGGTTGGGGTTTCTCCAAGAACCCTGAAAGGAATTATAGGGTTGCTCCTAGTTTCTTTAAATAAAGTAGAGAGTTTCGTGAAATATAACCTTTTGGCGACTTAAGAATGAGGGAAAATGACCAGCAACATTGCTTTATAAAGGCCCTATTTTTTGCCATGCACTTAGCTGCATTTTGGACCCCAAATTTGATCAAATTGGCCCAAGTAGGCGATGCACCTACTTAAGGAGTTCAAGCTACTCAAAATGTCAAAGTAGGTGATGCACCTACTTGCTTAATTTATTAGTTGGGACCCGTTATATTATGGCCTTGGAAGATTTGTGAGTTTGGACATTTATCCATTTTCTTCCTCTTTTTTTCAATTTGGGCCCAAATGAGTACATTAGTATAGGCCCAAATCTGGTCCATAGCCATGGGCCCATTAATTTTGTCAAAATAGCTTAAGTAAGTCACTCACCTACTAGCTTAATTAAGTCAAGAAAGCACCTCAATATTCTATTCCATTTCTAGATTCTAATCCTTTTAATCTAACTTACAACTTGTACACACTTGGTCACTTTAAAATTTAGATTCAAATACCAGCTTACGATTCCAAGTTAAATAGTTGTATCGATGTTAACTTGATTGCTTCACATTAAAATATATGGGCAGTATCTAGAACTCCATTTATACTATCAATACTCTCATAATAAATCTCGTTTATTGCCTATACCACAAGTCTATACCAAGTTTCATATAAATAGAACAAGTGCATGTAAAATATCGGGTGTTACATCCTACCCCCTTAAGAATATTCGCCCTCAAATATTAGTATAATTGTCCAACCAAAACAAGTTCAAGCCTAAGTTTAATATCCCTATTATAACATAGTACCTATATGTTATACTGACTTGTTATTGCTTCAATCCAGCATCTTAAACTTTCTCTTCATATTTGAACAAATGGGGGTACTTAGATTTCATCGCTTCTTCAGTTTCCCATGTTATCTCTTCTACTTGTTGGTTTCTCCAAAGCACTTTTACAAAAGCTATTTCTTTATTCCTTAACTTCTTAACTTGTCGATCTAGGATACCAATAGGTATTTCTTCATAGGTGATATCTTCCATAACTTGTACATCTTCAGTTGGAGTAATATGGGATGGATCTCCCATGCACTTTCAAAGCATTGAGATGTGAAATACTGGATGAACTGTTGAGAGCTCTTGGGGTAGCTCTAATTCATAAGCGACTTTCTGAAACCTCCGATTAATATTATATGGGCCTATATAGCGTGAAATTAGTTTTCCTTTCTTACCAAATCTCATAACCCCCTTCATTGGTGATACCTTAAAGAACACATAATCACCTATATCACTTTAGCCCCCTTTTTCTAACATCTGCATATGACTTGTTTCGACTTTGGGTTGTCTATAGCCATTTTTGTATCACTTTAAACTTTTCCATAGCTTGATGAATAAGATCTGGCCTGAACAAGGCAGTTTTACCCTCTTCAAACCATCCAATTGGTGATCTACACTTTCTTCCATACAAAGCTTTATATGGCACCATTTTGATACTTCAATGATATCTATTATTGTAGGATATCTCAATGATAGGTAAATGATCATCCCAACTACCTTTAAAGTCCATTATACAAGCTCTTAGCATGTCTTCAAGTGTTTGAATGGTATGTTCAGCTTGTCCATCTATTTGAGGGTGAAAAGTTGTGCTTGAAGTAACTTGTGTTCCCAAATTTCTCTGAAAAGACTTCCAAAAAATTGTAGTAAATTAAGCTCACCTATCTAATATACTACAGGTTGGAACTCCGTGTAGTTAAATTATCTCTTTGATATATAATTCGGCATACTCTTCAACTGTATAAGTGGTCATAACCGGTAGAAAGTGTGCTGATTTGGTAAGCCTGTCAACTATCACCCATATGGAATCAAAATTTTGAGATGTACGAGGCAAACCAGTGATAAAGTCCATATTGATCATGTACCACTTCCATATTGGAAGATCTATACATTGCATATAACCCCCGGAACTTTTGTGCTCTACTTTAACTCTTTGACAATTTGGACATTCGGCTACAAATTCTGCAATGTTCTTCTTCATGTTAACCCACCAATACATTCCTTTCAAATCATGATATATTTTAGTTGACCCTACATGGATGAAATACCTTGAATAATGTGCTTCTGTCATAATCCTCTTTCTTAGCCTATCTACATTAGGTACACACAATCTATTTTGGCACCGAAGTACTCCCTCTTACGTAATCTCAAATGCCTTTGTCATACCACTTTGTACATTCTCCTTAAGATATAATAGAATGGGATCTGCATATTGCTTCTCTTTCACTTCAGCTACTAATGATGATTCTGCCACATTATGCACAATAAACCCCTCATCTGGAGTTTCAATAAGGTGAACCCCCAAATTGGCTAATTGATGTAGATCCCTAGTCATCCCCTGTTGTTCTATAGGATGTCCATAAGTGCCTACCATAGCCTTATGACTTAACAGATCATCTACCACATTTATTTTTCCCGGATGATACAAGATATCAATATCATAGTCTTTTAATAGCTCAAGCCATCTTCGTTGCCTCAAATTTAGGTCCTTCTAATTAAATATTTATTGCAAAATCTTGTGGTCATTATATATGTCAACATGAATCCCATACAAGTAGTGATGCCATATCTTTAAGGCAAATATAACCGTTGTTAGCTCCAGATCATGCATCAGATAATTCTTCTCATGTGGCCTCAATTGTCTTGAGAAATACGCTATGACTTTACAATGCTACATCAATACATACCCTAAGACAATTCTTAATGCATCACAATACACTGCATACCCCTCTGTGCCTTTTGGAAGAACCAATACGGGTGTAGAAGTCAACTTATTCTATAGATCTTGGAAACTTCTTTCACATGCATCATTCCATTAAAACTTGGACACTTTGTGTGTTAGATTAGTTAAAGGTACAGAAATTGAAGAAAATCCTTCAACAAACCTTCAATAATAACCCGCTAACCCAAGGAAACTACGAATCTCTGTAGGTGCTCTAATTCTTGGCCAGTTCTTCACAGTTTCTATCTTTTGAGTATTAACCTTTATTCTTACTTCAGATACAATATGACCTAGGAATGCTACAGATTTTAACCAAAATTCACATTTAGAGAACTTTGCATATAGCTCACAATTACAAAGAATCTGCAATACCCATTGTATATGATTAGAATGGTCCTCCTTTGATCTCGAATAAACTAGAATATCATCTATAAAAACTATCACGAACACATCTAAGAATGGCTTGAACACCCTATTCATCAAATCCATAAAAGTTGTGGGTGCATTAGTTATCCCAAAGGACATGAATAGAAACTCGTAATGACCATTCCATGTTCAAAAAGTTATCTTCGGTATGTTCTTTTCTTTAACCCTCATTTGGTGGTAACCAGACCTCAAATAAATCTTTGCAAAACACTTAGTGCCTTGCAACTGATCAAATAAGTCATTAATTCTCAGAAGAGGATAGTTGTTCTTAATAGTCACCTTATTCAGTTGTCGATAGTCAATACACATTCTTAATGAGCCATATTTCTTACGCACAAATAACACTATTGCATCCTAAGAGGACATACTAGGCCTTATGAATCCTTTCACTAGAAAGTCTTTCAATTTCTCTTTCAACTCCCATAATTCTGCCGGGTCCATTCTATATGGAGGAATTGAGATCGTTTGAGTACCTGGAATCACATCAATACCAAACTCCACTTCTCGTTATGGAGGCAAACCTGGAAGATTTTCAAGAAATACATCGGGAAATTCATTTACCACTGGAATAGTTTGAAGAGATGGTGGATCCACATCTGTATCTTTCACTCTAACTAGATGATAAATGTAACCCTTGGAAATTATCCTTTTTTTCTTAAAATAAGAAATAAATTTACCTCTTTTCACACCAATGTTACCCCTCCATTCGAGGACTGCCTTCCTTGGAAAATGGAAATATACCCTCTTAGTTCGATAATCTACTAAGGCATAATAAGAAGCCAACCAATCCATACCCATTATAACATCAAAATCTACCATTTATAACTCAACAAGGCCAGTCATTGTATCGCGACCACAAATAGTTATTATACAATTTCTATAGACTCTCCTAGATATAATAGATTCACCAACTGGTGTAGATACTTCAAATGGCTTAACTAGCAATTCTGGTGTTCTTTTGAACTTTCCAGCAACTAATGGAGTGACATATTATAATGTAGAACCTGGAACAATTAATGCATATAAATTATGTGAAAATATGGACAATGTAGTTGTAACCACATCCAGAGAAGCCTCTAAATTTTTTCAATCTGCTAGAGCGTACGTACGATTTTGAACTATACTAGAGCTAGCTGCTCCTTTAGCACCTCTACCACAACCTATAGGTTGTACACCCCTTCCTGAAGAAGGAACTGATGATGATGATACAATGGTTGATCCATTAGGTCATTCCATACCACCCATGCACCTTTGAGGGCATTCTCTCATCATGTACCCCGATGTACCATACCAAAAACAAGCATTTATCCCAAACCGACATGCACCTAAATAAATCTTTCCATATTATTTACATGGCTGTCGAGGGGTCTTAATTAGATCATACTCACTTTGTCTTAATACCCTGCTGTTCGTGAACTCTGACTCTCACTTCTTTGCCCAAAGTGGTTTCCTTTAGACCCTTGAAACTCTGGTGGAACACCAGCTGAAAAATTAGAAGATAATGGCCTAGACGGTCTATTAGAAAACCGAGGCCTAAACTCTCTTTGGGATGCTATAAACTACCCCGTAGATCTGGATCTCTTGGAATACCCTCTTTCCAATTCTTGTGTTCTTCTTCTTTGCCTCTGATCCTCTATTTCTTGTGCAAAATCTTGTATCCTTGCTATGTCTATGTCTTTGTTCAAAGTAGAAATAGTACAATCTTTATCCAGATATGGATCCAATCTATTCATATATCGATAAACTCTATCATCCATAGTAGCTACTATATTAGGAGCATACCTAGCCAAAGAGTTAAACCGAAGGCAATACTCCCTCATTCTCATATTCCCTTGGTGAAGATTCAGGAAGTGATCCACACGGGCTTCTCGAATCTCAAATGGAAGGTAATGATCAGAAAATGCTTCTTTGAATTCTATCTAAGTATCTGAAGGTGCATCAATACCCTTAGATCATTTCTAGTCTTCCTACCAAAATATAGCCTCTCTTTTGAATCTATATGTTGCTAGCTCAATTGTCTCTTTACCTGATACATGCATGACATCTAGAGACCTTTAGATTTTATCAATAAAGTCTTGTGGGTCTTCATGAATATCTGATACAGTGAATGTAGGAGGATCTAGAATAAGGAAATCCTGGGTCCGTAGGCTAGCAACCCTATTTGCACCACTAGAACTTGTGGTTGGAATAGTTTGTCCTTGAACTTGTCCAGTAACTATACGAGCCAATAATTGCACTGCATTCATTAGATCTTGATCAGTAGCATTAATAGGTGGTTCTGAGGATTCGGTTCTTCTCCTTCTTAGCTTTTCTGGAGATAGAGGAGTAGAAGAAGTTTGTGATACAAACTCGGCTTGAGACTCACTTTAATTAGTTTGTCTAGGTGGTGACTTCCTAGTCCCTTCTATGGTATCCACATCTACTTACTTACCTATATTCTTACTCCTTCTTGTAACTGATATCTTTACTATAATAAGAAAAACACATATTTAGTGGTTAAATATGACTTCACCTATGACTTGGGCTCTATTACACGATCTAAGATATGATAAAAAGAACCAACTCCTAAATGCCAATAGCCTCTTGTTTATATATGTGGTGCACAACACACCTATAAGCAAGAATCTACATAAACATGACTTTTTAGACTCCCTAGGATGACCTACTCTTATACAACTTTTGTCATGCCTCAAATCCTATTGGGGCGAATAGGCTCCTGTAGCGGTAAAGGTCCAAGAGAACCAATCCATAACCTTTTACTTCTAATGCATGTAACTATGACAACCAAAGGTTCAAACAAACATGGCATTATGTATGGTTGAGAATAACTACATAGGCAAGCCTAAAATTATATATACAACACTTGGTCGTTGGGGACACCATATCTTAAAGACAAGACACTACCATGTTTAACTTTACATTAGTCTACAAAGTCATTAAAAGATACATAGACTTAGTTAGGATCTGGAAAAAATTCCTCCCTACTCTTGACTATTGCATAATACCAAAATATATGGAACACACTCGAAAATCCCCTAATCAACCTGGAGCTCACCAATAGTCACTGAATAGCCTGTGCTCCTACTAGCGTGGTGTATTAGCTGAAGCACCTGTACCTGTAGCATGAAATGCAGGTCCCCCATAAGGGACATCAACATGAAAACATATAATGAATATGTAAGGCTGAAGGTAATAACACATGATACAAGAGCTCAACAGAATTCAGATACAAATGTATAAGTAATACTAGTAGACCACCTTTATATATACTTGTGGGACTATGTACATTACATTCTTTTCTACATTTTTACCTTTCTTACTTCATAATATTTGTAAGCAATGTAATATAAATCACCAGCTGATCAGTAGGAAATAGATAAATCGAGATCAGTCTGTGCTAGGCTTACGCCCATGAGATGCCACCTATATAAACATTGGGATCAGCCCATACTAGGGTTATGCCCGTGAGCTTCCACCAATATATAAAGGTATGGCGATTGATCCATGCTTGGATTATGCCCCTGAGCTACCGCTCGTTTTATAAATTTGCGTTACTTAGTTTATTTAGCCTTTGAGATTGTTACTTTTGTGGTCATAATATTATGGTACCTTGAAATAATAATCTACCAATAAGAGACATGTAAATAGGAACTTAATGCAATATCAAATAAGTAGGGAGATTTTGGCACACAAATGAAGTGTTTAGGAAATGAAAATAACACATGGGTCTTATTTGAGTAAATGGAGAACTCCTAAAATTCTCTACTAAAAATAGACGTGCAGGTTTAATAATAAGCATGTATTGAGGTATTTTGACACGTTAGAGAGTGGGAATAAGGTCTTTGACTACATGGGATATAATACGCTGCCATTATGTATCAATTGTTATAGGATAACCTTGGAAGCTTACTTGATTGACCAAATATCCGATTTCATGCCAAAGAGTGCAAAATAGAGTATGCCTTATATACCTGGTTATATAACTTCAAAACTAACCAAACTTGACTTCCTTCCTTTTATATTACTTATCTACAATAGAATATATCGTAAACTAATATTAGCAATCAACTGACATATTTGGGCTATTTATCTTCACGAAAATAGTAATTGGGCAGTAAGCCCTTAATCTTTCAATCAAGGGTGTTATTTTAACTCTTTTATCCTCCAATTACACCCACATACCATACATGTTCTTATAAGATTCATCGAAACCACCTTAGCTTCATTACACTCTTCAAAGAATATGCAAAATAAATTGGGCAGTAACCAAAAACAATAATTAGTTCGGTTGTATACCGCCACACCTTTCTTCTATATTTAAATTCAAAATAGTCACACCTTTCACAAACATCAGCCTGGAAGCCTATAACATACACATACAAAATAGTCCACAAAACAGCCCCAAATCCCGTTTATTGTAGCAATCAATTATTTTACTCATCATCTCTTGAGTTCTTAATAACAACACATCCATAACCCTCGCTCAAATTCATATATAAGGAGAACAAAATAGAGCATACAACATACCTCAATTCTACAACTTATTCTTCTTATTTGAACTCTTCAAGAACTTTAACTTTCACTTTTCTTCACACTTTAAACCAAAGAAGAAAAGAGATCTCTTAATAACAAAGAAAAAAAGTGAGCAAGCATCTTGATCTATATTATTCCATGAATTAATAATTAAGAACTTATATCATGTTTTCCTAATATTCCATGGAAGAATTAAGATAAACCATAATTGTTTTCACTTATCTTGGGCTGGGGTTTCTCCAAGAACCCTAAAAGGAATTATAGGTTTGCTCCTAGTTTTTATAAAGAAAGTAGAGAGTTCTATGAAATATAACATTTTTGTGACTTAAGAATGAGGGAAAATTACAAGCAACTTGGCCTTATAATGACCATATTTTTGTCCATCCACTTAGCTCTATTTTGGACCCCAAATTTGATCAAATTGGTCCAAGTAGGGGATGCACCTACTTAAGGAGTTCAGGTTGCTCAAAATGTCAAAGTAAGTGATGCACCTACTTGCTTAATTTCTTAGTTGGGATCCATTTTATTTAGTCCTTGGCAGATTTGTGAGTTGGTCCAATTATCCATTTTCTTCATCTTTTATTCAATTTAGGCCCGAATGAGTACATTTGTATAGGCCCAAATCTGGTCCATAGCCATGGTCCTATTAATTTGGTCAAAATAGATTAAGTAGGTAACTCACCTACTAAATTAAGTCAAGCAAGAACCTCCATATTCTATTCTATTTCCTGCTTCTAATTACTTTAATCTAACTTACAACTTGTACAAACTTGGTCACATTAAACTTTAGATTTAAATACCAGCTTATAATTTCAACTTAAATAGTTGTATTGATATTAACTTAATTGCCTTACATTAAAATGTATGGGCAGTATATAGAACTCCATATATTCTATCAATACTCGCATAATAAATCTCGTTCATTTCCTATACAACAAGGCTATACCAAGTTCCATATAAATAGAACAAGTACATGCAAAATACGAGGTGTTATAGTTGCAATAACGAACACAGAAGCCAATTGATTTACCAACTACCTCCCTAATTTCCTCATATTCTCGCTCAATTTCTTGCATGCAAGAATGGTCTAATCTCTAGATAAATGGTGATAGTTAAAAATCTAAAAAGGAAAGCGGTCTTTGATGGGTTTCAGGGAGCATCCTTATCTCTTTGATTAGCTTTGATTATTGATGCAGTAGGGACACTGCTACCTTTTTAGTTGGGGTTGTTTTCTTATTCCTTTCATTTGGGCTTGTATTATTGATATTGTTGCGCACTTTTCTGTTCTTTTGGAAAATTCATGGGGTGATTTTTATTTGGGTTGTAATATTCGAGAACTCTGATGGTTGTAAGGCACTGCAAAGTTCCCTTATAGTTTGAGTCGTAGGGCGTGTCAAGTGAGGAATAATTTCAGCCCTAAAAGATTGAGAAGTGGCTTCCTAAGTAAGTATCATATTAACCATATAGAATTTCACTAATTTAAACTTTTTATCACGTGGGAAATTTGATAATCTTTTCATCAATATAAGATTCGCCCAAATCCGATACCCGAGTAAGAATTTATGGCTAACTTAAGACCTAGTCGTAAAACTATGTCATTTTAGTTCTTGGCGCATCGCGGAAAGGGTCGATTTGACAATTGTCAAATTTCAGTGGAACTCCGCGATATTGTCACATCGCGCTAAGGTTATATGTCCCAACCAGTGAAAAAATGTGATGGCTCCGTGTCGCGGTTACTCCCATATTGCCAATTGTGAATTTCCAGTGAGCCACCACGATTAGTGGCGCGTCACGGTGACCCCTTAAATCGGGTTTCCAGTTCAATTTTTTAAGCTTCAAACAGATGTTAAAAGGGGAATTTTGGACTTTTTCCAAGCCTCTTAAGCTGTGCAAACACTAAATCAAAGTCATTTGCAAGCATCCTATGAATTTTTTCTCAAGTTTTCTCTCAACAAAAACCCTAAGTATCAAAAACCTCTTCCAAGAATCCCAAGAATCCACCATGGATTTTCTAAATTGAGTCAAGATTCAAGGTTCCCAAGTCAAGGGCCTCACGAACCCTCATTCAAGAGAACGAATAGATTTCCAAAAGCGATAGTTCATCCAAAGCTTCTAATTCAAGGTTTGTGGGGTTTCGAACAAGGGTAACCCTTTCACCCTTGTTCCCAAAAGTCTTATTTACATCATGAATTTCCTGGAATCTATGAGGGTTTTACATGAATTTGAATTGGGGGGTTTTCACCCATTATTATTGAATGCATTACCTTGATATTTCCTATGAATTAAGAGTCAAATGGCATGATTTCTGCATGTTTTATTGAGAATTTACCGCTGGGTATAAACCCCGTGATTTTACTCCTTGAGAAGCTAATATTTGCAATGTAGAGGTATTAAAGCATATGACTATATTGAGATTTTGAGATAAATTACTGAAATTCTCAGATTTCCTCATGATTTATGAATCTATATCTTATATATTATGCTTTTGATGAGCTTTAACTTGAGATTGAACTATGGGTTAGTAAGCCCTATTTGAGACTTGTAAAATTATGAACTCTTGTTCTATAAGCACCCATGATTTGATTATTTGAGATGATTGAGAAATGAATTGACCTAATGGTCTGAAAGCTTTGAAATCCACTTCATCATATGAGATTATCGATTTGATTATTGGGTTCGTGGTAAAACATTAGATTATTCTAAAAGTGGATTTTTATGAGATGAGCTCAGATAATCTAAAGGGAGTAGTACTTAACACCGAGCGGGTAAGTCACTATGATTTCTTACCCAAAAACTACGTGCCACCGTCGGTTGGGCCTGAGGCCGAGTTTATGATGATTATGATTGGGCCCGAGGCTGAGTTTTGTTTATTGATCACTAGACCTAGGTTATACTCCCTGGCAAGAGTATGATGCTCCTCCCCAACGTGGGGTCTCCTCCTTAGGAGGACAAAACATTGGACTCCATGTAGCTTGCATGGTTTATGTTGGTTACGAGAACCTCTCTTGCCCTTTTAAAATTTAAAATTTGATACTTATTTTCCCTTCCTATGAGTTATTTTCTTAAATGGTGGAATTGCAAGGTTTTTCCCTAATTAAAGTTCTTTCTTGAGGTGGGTTATTTCCCTAAATTAAAGTATCTTCCCTTGATTTAGTACTTTTCATAAAGCTCTGAGATAAGTTATTTCCTTGAGTTAGAATACTTTTCCATTTGAGATGGACTGATTTTCCTAAAGCTTGAAATGAGATATTTTCCTAAGGTGAATGAAATGCCTTCAAATATGTTTCCAAGTCATATGATTTTGAATTCAAAGTATATGAGTTCTAAATAATTATTAAATATTGAGCATTGAAGAGGTTTTACTCTCCATGAGACATATGCATGAGTTAAAAGTATTGTTCAAAGTCTCTTAGCCTTTTGGTATTGAGAATAAGAGAAGATTTCTAATTTTTTTTGGGTTAAAGAGTGATGACTCACAAGATTTGTGTTGCATGCCTCATTCTACATGATCTATGAGATTTATATTTTATACTTGTTCAATCCATATGAGTCATCTTATTTTGTGTACATGATTTGATTGAAGAAGATCGGTACTATTTTTATACATATGCATTCACCCCCGCATACTCAGTACATTCCAAAGTATTAATTCACATATATGTCTATGTGCTACATTGTCTTATAATGTAGGTTCAGCTTCTCAGTCCCAGCCTCATCCGTGATTCTTCGAGTACCTTGCCTACGTTTTCTATAGTGGTGAGTCCTCATGGTTCGAGGACCGATCTTCAGATATTTTCTGTATTTGAGAGACTATATTTTATCTTTAGTTCATTTCGAGTCTATTGTGGACCTTTCCCAATGGCTCTCTAGTTTTCAATTCGTAGAGGTTTTGTCAAACTAGTATCATACTTGTGATGTGTTGAGGGTTTGATATTGTGGTTTTGTTGAGGTTTCTCTATATTGTGGTCATATGGACCGAGTATCTTTCTCGTATTTCCTTTCATGTGATATGACTATGCGAGTGTTGAGTCTATTTTATCTTGAATTGAGTGTTATTGGTAGAAACCGGCTCTAAGGGTTAGCTTGGGGCTACTTGTAGCCTTAAGCACCGTGTGACGTCCCGGGAGATGATTTTGGGTCGTTACAATAGTACTCACATTTGCATGGATTAACTATTTTGTTCATAGTTTTCTAGTTTAGTCTAAATTTTATTAGATGAGCTTTTCCTTTGTGATTCGGTTTCTAACTGTAGGTGCAGAGGCATTCTGAGTACCCATATCATCAAGGCTATAAAATGCAAGGGAAGTCTGAGTACCTGTAGTATGGATAATTTGGGGTTGTATTAAGATCCATTGGTGAAGTCTGAGTAACCATATTGTGGGTCGCCCATTCTATGAAATTCAACGTGAGATGATAACTTGGATGGTTTCCATGATTAGCAAATTATATATGGTGTAGATGCAAAAGCAAACAACCTCCTCTGTCTAAAATTTTTGAAATATTATTTTAAGGTATGGACGTGAGAAACTTTATGATGAAATATTTCCCTCTTCCTATGACTCCAAAAGTTCACTTTGTAAAAATAATGAATACTCCATCTTTGTCTCAAGATGGAAGAATAATTGAATACCCTTGACGTAATTCGCATTCCATGTGTGTGAGGTTAATTGTCTCCATCTCATGTGTACTTACAGTATCTAGAACTTGCACCTTTAGTCTTTCAAAGATAATTTTTGACTGTGGTTGGTAGGTAAAATGATCATATTCATCCGCTCTTGAACCATATCCTCCTTGAATTTGAGAATACAAATTAAGGCTAAAAGCCTAAGTTGGGTTTGGTGGAAAGAGAAAGTAGTGTAATTGGTCCACGAAATCTTAAGAAGGTGCCTATAATCTTGATAAAGTAAATCTTATTGGATTTGAATAAAAAAAAAGATCCCATAAAGGAAAGAAAGTGAAAAAATTTATAGAAGAAGAGAAAAAGAGAAAAGTGGGAAAACAAAGAAAAAGGCAAAGGTAGGCAAAATAGTAAAGCGAAATGAAGTGGCCCAATAAGTGATGCATAAAAAGAGTATGATTTAGAAGTTCAAGGATGGTGTAGCCTTGTTTTCCTAAATGATATTCCACCCCAACCCTAAACCTACATTACAAGCTCAAAAGTCCTTTTTGATTCCCAACCAAGTGTGGTCATTGTAGTACTGATTGAAAATAGGGGAAAGCCTATGGCATGGTACTTGTTAACATGGATAATTTCTTGAGAGAGTGAGTGTTTACACTTAAAATTCCTTGTTGTATGATTGGTAGCTAGGAGTGTGAATTTCTCTTTTCTTGTGAGGAGGCATGTGAACTAGTTGAGGTGGGTGATTTAGTCATCTTCCATACAATGAGACAAGTGGAAGTATAGAATGATTTAACTAAACATGTGAGTCATTCTTAGAGTGTTAGTATTGTTACATAGTTGTTCCCTGAAGTCTAATTCATCCTTCTCTATTCCATTTGATGGTGAGGGTAGGGTTTAAAATCCTATTTGCCTATGTGTAAAAAAAAAAAAGCTTTTTGTGTTATCAATCTAGTTTGAGTCTTCATGATCATTGAGTGACAGAAAGAGGGTATACATATGAAATTGTCTCATAGTGAGTGGTAGTGTTGATTAAGGAATAGCAAGGTCTTAAGTTGGGGGTGTTGATTAGTGGTGAGTTTACCACTCATTCGCACTTATCATTCGTGAACATTACCCTATTTTGAATGACTAAATGAGACAAAATCTATGGATAGATGCATTAATATCCACTCTTTGCAGGCATAAATTTGAGAAGTCCAAAAGTTTTGCATTGGAGCTAAAAATGGTAAAAAAGGTGCAAGAAAGAGTGCAACTAAAGACCTAGACTACATCATCCTCAGTTACCGTAACCACGGTCCTCTATCTATGGTCGCGGTCAGTCAAGACGTTTAGAACAATGTGGTTGCAGCACAAAACCGCAGTCGCAAACAGCCGTGTCCGATCATGGTTAAGCGGGAATATACCTAGGGGAAGATTAGTAAAATCATTTAAATGCATCCCAAGCCATATTTAAGCTAAAACCCTTTCTTTTTTAGGATACCTTAGCTCATAAGGTATCTTCGAATTCTAGACTTGAAACCCTAATTTGGGCAAGTGTGTAATTAACTTTGAAGGCTAAATTTCATGGAATTTTTTAGAAGAATGAATGCTTTGGATAATCCTTATGGTATATCTCTCTTTACTTTCTTCATGAGTAGCTAAGTAATTTAGTCTTTGGATTATATTGAAATAGAGTGTAATTGTGTGTGGGTATCATTATGTTTGCATGGATTTTAGTTGTTAAGGATGGATTCCACCATTGCTTAAGCTTATGGATTGGAATTTAATGGGTGAATACCCCAAATCTCCAAATAGGTTTGATGAGTCAAAGCCCCAAGCTCTAGAAACCCTTTATCATACTCGAAAGAGGGATGAAGGTGAACATTAGGTAACCCATAACATTCTCGAAAGTGGGTTATAGGGGGACAAGGCAATGGTGGACAATTGAGCCTATGGTATAATACCTTTTGCAATCTTAGAAATAAGTGTTTTGGGAGTGTAAATGATGTCAAGAGCATCATCCTAGAAATAGGGATGCTTGATTGTGGTTTTGGGTGATTATGAAAATGTATACACTTTTTAGGAGCTCGAAAGAGCCAACGGGTGAAATCATTGTGGTTTTGTTGAAAGATTGACCCCACTAAACTTTGACCTAGCCTATCCTTGAGTTAACAACTAAAATTTCATGAGGAACCAACATTGATCATCATGCATTACCTCTAGGTAGACATAATCCCAAATTTTCCTCTCAATCATGAATTCTAATTAAAAGTTTTGTCCACCAAGTTCTTGTTAAAGTTTGTTGTGAAGAATTCCAAAAAAAACCTCAATTTATTTTACATGTCATTTTTGTTAGTATTCCGGGTAATCTCGTACTAATTCGAGCACCCATAGTGTTTGAAGTTTATAATTCACTCTATGAGATTCGATTTTAATTCAAATTGACTTACTTGACAACGACCGCCTCACCCCTCAAACATGGGAGTGAGTTGAGCGTTATAATTCATCTAAGTATTTTTTAACTAACTTAGATGATTTGTTCTTTAATTCTTTGGAACATAAGGAAACCTTGTGTTAGAGTTTGATTTCATTTTGAGTTGGTCAATCTTGTTAAAACATTGACCATTAGGCAGAAAGTTAATGTTTCTAAATGCTTGTTGATAATTCATGTGATGTTTTAATTCATTATTTCAAGAAAATTAAACTTAAGGCATGTTCTACTGCTTGCGACCAATAGAAATCTATTAAAATAACAATATTATCAATATAGCTTTCATAATCAATCGAATCCTAATAAAACTAACAATAAAATAATGAATTCACTATAGCTCCCACAACTCTAGTTATGGGAGTTTGGCTACTCATGAATTTAAGAAAGATTGAAAAAAATGAATTCACACATTAAAGATTTATAATTTCAAAATATGGAATCAACTTTAGTTCTCTTTCAAAGATCCATAATATTTTTCCAAAATAAACAAAATCAAAATTCAAAACTTCATTACTAGTCTCCAAAAATAATGTCTAAGGAATGTAGTAAAAAATATTAAGAAAATCTTAAAAGCTACTATTTCTGTTTGTATAATTTAAAATTCAAAAATCAAATAACCAAACTACTGCTCAACAGTTGAAGACCATAGTTGACAACTCGTCAACTAGTCGAATGATCATCAACTTGTGTCGTTAATTGAGTCCTTCATTTGAACAATTATTCTTCAAGTTAACGATGATATTGACAGATCATCACTTCATTGGTTGTACCTCATTTTAGGTATTTAATAAATTATTGTTGTTGCTTAAAGTTTATGACAGAACTGACAATTCGTCACATAGTTGACAGCTAGTCAATTCTAGTCATCAAAACAACTTTTTGCTCTTTTTCTTTGGTTTTCTCAAACATTAACCTTTCTTGCATAATCAAGAAAAATACGATAAAAAACAGCTCAAGTTTCTTAATGATATGCTATAATTCTTTGTTAAAATCCTCAAATGTGTTGTCAAGAAGCTGGCACATTGGTGTGAAGTGCACCACATTTATGGGTTCAAGGCCATGAAACATCTCAAGAGAAGTTTCAGTTCAATCATGTTCATATCATAAGATAGAGTATGAAATCTATTAAAATCTTTTTGTAATTCATGTTCTATGCATTTACAAAAAATACCTCCTAGAATAGCTAACAGAAAGAGGAACATATATGGAAATGGTAATAGAAATTAAAACCTGCAAGCACCACCAGCTCCTGCAAACCCTTGAATGAATAAGTCCCGTATGCTTAGTTTAGGGTTGCTTTTATGGTTTTGGATCAGGCCATGACCACTCAAGTTAATCAGTAGGTTATTGCTCTAATCAATACTACTTATAGCACAATAGTAGATAGATTTGGGGACTTCACTCGGATGAATCATCTTGAGTTCCAAGTTTAAGACTGAGGAAGATCCATAAGAGTTTCTCAATACTATAAAAAAGGTTACTAAAGAACATACATGTTGATCCAATTAAGAGTTTTGACTTTGTTGTGTATTAATTGAAAAGAGTGTCTCACACTTGATGTAAGTAATAAAAAGAGGATAGGAGTGTTGGTGTAGGTCCATTATAATAGAATGACTCTCTTGTTGCTTTCCTTGATAGATTTTTCCCACTTGATTTAAGGGAATACAAAGTTCTAGATTTCAGTAACTTTAAGTAGGATAACATTAGTGTGAAGAGGTATTCCCTTAACATTACTCAACTTTCAAAGTATGCTCCAACAATGGTTGCTAATTCCAGAACCTGCATGAGCAAAATTGTGCTAGATGTATTCAAGGATATGATTAAGAAGTGTAGAGATATTATGTTGGTTAAAGATATTGACATACCAAGGTTAATGGTTAATGCTTAATACATCAAATAAGAGAATATTAAGGTGAGGTAAAGGGAGAATAAGAGGGAAAGAATAGGTAGTTTTAACTTTTCTCAAGAAGTTAGATAATTATAATCATTCTCAATTCTGCCAGAAGTATTCAGCTCCAGCCCCATATTTAACTAGTGTCCAGTACCTAAGTTTATATAGGATAATAAGGATAGAGAACAATGATATACATCCCAAGGCAGTGTTACTAGTAGCCGTACTCACTAGGTATGCAAGAAGTGTGGAAAAAAGCACTAAGGTGAGTGCATGGATGGTAGTGGTAATTTCTTTGGATGTGGTAAATTAGTTCATATATTGAGGGAGTGTCTAGTGTATTCACATAAGGGTAAAGGTACTCATACATAAAATTAGTCTAACTCTTAAGCAACTATAGTAGGTCGCTCAACTTAGCAAGGTTCCTAATCTAGTATGGCTAGCGAATAGCATCAAAAAAGGTTTTATATCCTTCAAAATCGATGGTACCAAGAAAGTTATCTTGATGTATTCATAAGTACGTTAGGAGTTTTTCATATTGATGTATATACATTATTAGATCAAGACCACACTTTTCTTTATGATTACTTATATAGAAGTAGACTTCAGTCTTAGTCTTAAAATCCTCTCAGAACCCTTCTCAGTCTCTAATCCTATTAGTGATTTAGTTTACTTAATAGTTTCACCCATGAATGAGGATGAAGAGATTCAGTGAGAAAGGGAATCTCATTCTTTAATATATTAGTCCTTATAAGATTATGTGTCAGTTTAGAAATATAGCCTATGAGCTAGATTTTCCTGCAGACTTAGCATTAGTGTGTTTGATTTATAATGTGTCTTTTCTTACAAAAATGCATTGGTGATCCCACATTTTTTATTCCTTAATATAGTGTTGGTTTGAAGGATAGTGTCTCTTACAAGAGGTCCCAATTGATATTCTTGACTGTCAGGTTCGTATGTTCATGAAAAAAAAGTTAACTTTGGTAAAGATTCTATGGTGAAATTAGCCAGTTGAGGGAAATAATCAGTAAGCAGAGATGGATATGATTACAAGGTACCTCCCCCTCTTTCACTTCGAGTTCAAGTCCAGCTTAAAGTAATAGTTTCCCCATAATTAATTCTATCTGTCTCATGTCACTCAATTATTATCTAAGTATGACATGCATTCATTAGTTTAGTTTAGCTTATTTTTTAGTAAGAACTCAATAATCATGTTAGTATTTAGCACATAGAAATTTAGTATTGGGATTGCATCTATTTCCCTATTTTTTCATCTTAGTTAGTTTTCATCGGAGGAAGAATAACCATAAGAGGGAGATATTGTAACACCCCAAAAATCCAGAATAAGATTAGAACCATGCTTCAAGTACATTTAAAACCAAACATTAAATATTGATAGTATGAGAAGTGCGTTATACATCTATTAAGGCCACATGTAACTCCTAGCTCACAACCAAGTTGAAACCTTTCTTACCAATTGATTTCTTGTGAAGAATCTTTCAATAGTAAAATTCAAATGACCATACCTCCTAGATTATAAAGTGATTTTAGTCTTAATACATTGAAAATTAAAATTCACTAAGTCTTCTATCCAACACATGTAGTTTCTCATTAATCTAATTTTGAACCTAAGAGTTATGGCCATTTTAGTGAAGCATTATACTGTAGTGAGATATCATGAACCAAAGTAAGATTATGGTAACATAGTACGACTATACCATGCCCTTTTCTACATAATATATCCCTAAAGTATGATTTTTGTAAGATAGTACAATCGTACCATGACCTCATTTGCATGAAATAGCCCCAAAAACCAGAAAGTTGAAAAATATACCTCCCAACCATAAAAGGATCCCATAATCTTGGATAGAACCCATGGTCTTAGGAACTATATTGGTTCATAAAGTATGTTTTGGTTTGGACTTTCAATTAATAACAAGGTATGATCATGGGAGGGTCCCACAATTTGTACCATGACTCCTCTAATAAAGTCTAGAGAAGCCTGAAATCCACCCAACAAGCCACGAACTCCGCCCACGATTATAAGTGGGTCTCACTATCATATGATGGTTTGTCCATCTCAATTCTGTAGATAATTCAATAATGCTTTATGATTGGTTTTCTAGTATTTTCCAAAAAATTAAACCCCTAAACTACATTATTAAACCAATCCTAGGGCTAAATAGTTATCCTAAATTACCCTAAGTCCCTCATTACTCATAAAATCATTCGACTCTAAGAGAGAAACTAGTGATTGATTCATCACATCAAGAACTAGGGTTTTCAATCACAAACTCTAAATTCAAAAATTTCACCCAGAGTTTTACTCTCAGGTATGTGAGATTTCATCATTGGTTTTTGTTTCACCTAACGAGTCCCATACCTAATTTAAATACTCAATTTAATTCATACTTTAAGCATAGGATTTTCATGAAAAGGGTGAATTTGCTTATCTTTTAGTTTCTTGTTTTGACTAAGCTATGAATATATATATATATATATATATATATATTACCATATTTTCTAGTATCTCTAAATACTTATGATAATCAATTCTTAGTAGATTTATAAATTTATATTTTTGGGCTTCAGTTATGAAATTCCCTATTACATTCAGACTATAGCATTGCCATGACTAAGTATGTCCTTCATATATGGTGGGTTATGAATGCCCAATGACTTAGTATATCATCCATTGTCTAATATAATTACTCAGTCCTTTAGTTTTCATGGTTTAGAATGCTTTCATATAAAGCACTTATGTTTTAGTTATAGAACATCAGTATTTTTGAGCATTTTAGTACAGTAGTTTATATTCAGTTGGAAATAGTACTTAGCATCTAGAGGACACAGGGATAAAGGAATGAAGACTCACCCATCACTTAGGATGAGACCTTTAGTCAAATTCCCTAAGTCCTAGAACTACATCACCATTGTAGTTTCTAAAGGGTTACCCATTAGACTAATCTTGAAACCTTAGTCCTTTAAAAATTTAGTGGATCCACGTCAGTCAGTATTCGTAACCTTGGCAAGGTACTGAGTACCCTTATATCTGGGGTTATAGGTTGGAATTTATATAGTTCAGATTGAGTATGTTATTTAATAGTTTTTCCCACAATCAAGACTCAGGAATTACATGACCTTGCATTTAGTTATCCATTATTATTTTTTAGTTACATGATAATTACATAGTCATCGCATATTTCAGTTTCTATTTTGGTTTATCATTTCATGTTCAACATAGTAGTATAATGCATATCACACATGCTTGGTACTTTCAAAGTACTAACCACATATATTCTTTATGCTATATTTTCTTGTAGTATAGGTTTACACATTCAGCATCCAACTTGCGGTTAGCAAAATCCCACACCTAAATCAACGACAGAGTTTGGAGAGTCCTCATCATTTGAAGACTAGCTTTCATTACCTTATTTATATTGGTACTTAAATTATAGATAGTTAGGGTTAACTGGGGGATTGTCCCAGTAACTCATCTTAGTTGAGGATTTCAGATAGTTGTATAGTATTTGTTCAGCTTTATGGTTTTTGGTAGATGTTTTTCATATTAACAATGTATTGGGTATAATTTAAATTTTATTATGTTATTTATATTTTTATCTTCCAAATAATATTAATTCTTTTAATTTCAGTATTCATAGTGTAATGCCAAGCCATACATTATTTTGGGATCACTTAAGACTTTAAGCACCGTCTTACGACTAGGGGTAGTCTCGAGTCATGAGATAACACATCACACACTTGGCCAACATTTACATCATTGGTTATTTAATACTATAACTCACTCCATCACCTTAAATTTTACTCGCACACACACACTCTTATCAAAAAAGTTATCAATTGTGGCCTTCATCATCTTAATTATTCTTGAGTCTTAATTTTACTGGTAAGTTGTTTTTCCTTTTCTTAAGATATTATTATACATGAAGTCTTGAATTATTATAAATGCATAGACTACTTGTTATTATGAATCCTTGTGCCTTAATTTTATGTTCTTTGAAATATGATTCTTGGGTTATATTATTTGATTTAATGGTGTCTAAAGTATGTTTGGTTTGCTAGTTTTAAAGGTGTTGTTACTTTATTGCTAGTAGGTAATCATGAATTTAATTCTTGTTTTATATTTAGGGATTTTTTGGGTTATAATTTAATTTTGTATAGATTGTAGAATGGGTTTTTTTATTGAGTATGAAGGGGAATAGGAGAAGTCTGAGTACCCTAGTATGCGTGAAATCACCACTTGTAACGCCCCAATTTGCTGAACCGGAACGCTGCACGGTGCTCATGACCCCGAGGGACCACAAGATAACCCATGACTGATATTTGTATCTGTATACTGCAAATCATGACATAATAATGCATAATACGTAAAACTATAAGGCCTTAAGGTTCAACTGAATAAAACCATGTCTGAAAATCATAACGTCCATGTAGGTGAAAATACCCAAAACAACTCAATCTGAAAGCTAAATCTGAACGTAAATCTGAACATAAATCTAAAAGCCTCTAAACTATCTGAATAAGGAGTTGAAGGAACATGTCTCCAACTAACTCCGTAAAACTGAACTGAAGAAATAAATAAATGTATCAAATCATATTATCCTCGAATAAATGAGGACTCATTGTGTCTCTACGACTAGAATGATACCGTTACTGCTGGGCTAGAGCTCGTGTCTCAGAACCTATGGTGTAACATGAAAATAAAGCACCATAGCGCAAATGCATTAGTACAACTGGAGTACTAAGTATACAAGGAAGGTAGGCTAAACATAAATGGTTTCATGCATGAACAACACTGACTGACTAATATGAACGTGGTAGTGCAAACATACATATATAGAAACTGGGACCGTGAATGCGTGATATCAAGACTTGTAAGCTAATACATGGTTTACTGATAACTGTCATGACTGATACTGCAAACTGATAACATGAATAACTGTATCTGACAGTCTTGTATATACTGAAATTTGAAGAACATCCTGAGTTCTTTTACTGAGACTGATACTGAAACTGTGGGAGGTAGCATTTAACTGACATGCCCCATGTATGCCGTTATGGCTAAGTTGGGGTCCAATATCTGCCCCAACTGGAGGGGTGTCAATATCGTTCCACGGGTAAGGACAGCTTATGAGTGACCCTTATCTGGCAGGTACTCAATGAGAATAGTAGGAACCCTAAACTGACAGGTTAAACCACCTCATCAACCCTAATCTGACAGGTTAAGATGTCTCAACCTACGCTGGCTACGTAGTTCTGGAACACAAGAACTTCTTCTAAGAATCACACCCTGAACTGGTGGGTGAGTTCCCATCCTTGGGTTTACTCAGTGCTAACCACTACTCCCATATGGAGGGACTGGACATGAATAACTGAGTATAAATGACTTAATCTTACTGAATTTCGTTGAGTGGCAGAATGTTACTGATATCTGACAACTGACTGAGATCATGAGATTTTCCTGAGTCACATGACTGACTGAAGTCTATGGAATCATAGCTTGAGTTCGGATATCATGAAATATGACATGGCTCTAGGCACACAACTATAGTTTTCAGGTACGAATACCCCCAAGACTCGATAGGAGAAAACTGACACACATGACATGACTTGATCACAAGATTTGAGTCCATAATTCACAATATCATAAGCAAGGGATAGTATACTTCATGTATTTATTCAACAGTTCAAACATGATAGGAAAAACATGGATATATTTTGTGTACATAATTTATATCTCCATTATCATACATGCTTTATACCACAAAAATGACAACACATAATTTGCATGGAAATTCATATTGGAGTGTATGACTAACATGAACTTGTTATTTAGATATCATGAAATCATGTAAATATGAAGTTCTAGCATACTAGGCATTTTATCGAACACCTTGCATGCATTCTTTAAGGTATAAGTGGATTTCATACTTTCATTCTATCAATCCATCTAAAGATCATGTTTTTCAACTAACAACATAACTTTCATGAGATATACAGTCACGATACTATTATATAGCAAAACAAACAAGCATCAACATGGGTATGATCATATCACCACAACCAACCAAGCTTTTGTATTTTAAATATTGATTCTTGAACTCCACAGACAAAATGAATCCGTGGATGAACACTACGCATACCGTCTTGATGATGACGGAGGAATTTCCTTGAAATTTGATCTTCAAGCTTGATTGTGCAACCCTAGTTGTTTTTCTCCTATGGAGCTCTTGGATAATGAACTTTGAGATGTTAATAGGGTTTTAATGTGTTTAGAAGCTATAAATTTCGTGAGGTTAGGTTTAGGGACATGTAAGGATTATTAAAAGACTTAACTACCCTCGAAATAACTCAAAAACTAAGTGTTTTCGTGGCTGAAATCATACATAGGCGCCGCATATGATATTGCCTATATTTACATAGGCGCCGCACATGATATTACCTATATTTACATAGGCTCTGCATATGATATCTCCTATATTTACATAGGCGCCGCATATGATATCGCCTATGTTTTCCAGTGGCCATGTGCGATTGGTTAGGTGACGCATTCTAATTTGAAAGGCCATAACTCCTTGCTCGGGTGTCAGATTTTGATGAAATTGGTATCGATGGAAATCTAATTAGATTCTCTACAATTTGGTGGGTATAAATATTCCAAAATTTCACATATCAATCACGTTATTCTTGTTAAAAGATGACCCTTATGAAATCGAACACTAAGACTTGATGGATTCAAAAACTCTTAGCATGCATCACTCTAAGCGACTCATATGAGCATGATTAAGACATCGCAAGCTATCCTATACCTAGGATATTCATTGTAAGTCATTCACTAAAATACTACTCACCGAATAGGAGGTTTCATACATAGGAAAACTTATTCACTTCCTATCTTAGAAACATGTGGGGTATTACAATATCTCCCTCTTGGGAACATTCATCCTCGAATGAGAATATACTGAGAGGGGATACAAGACAACAGAACCTAAACTGAACATGAAGAACTTAAACTTGATCTCATGACTGCCATGCTATACATACTGAACTCGTGTATATCTGATGCACGGACAACTAATACATGAATGCATAACTGAGTATGCAACGGTTAATAGGTATAAGATTTATACTGGAAACATGAACATAAAACTGAATAAGCTTAAGGAGAACTGTTACCTTGATCTTGATCTGAATTGGCGGGGAAGAGGTGAGGATACTTGGTATGCATATCTGCTTCTGCTTCCCAAGTAGCTCCCTCATGAGACTGATTTCTCCAAAAATCTTAACTAGAGGGACTTCTTTGTTCCTCAATCTACGAGTCTAATAATCTAAAATTTAGACTGTAATATCTTCATAAGAGAGGCTATTCTGAATGTCAATGCTCTGAATAGGGACAACAATTACTGGGTCACCTATGCACTTCTTGAGAAAAGAGACATGGAAGACTGGATGGACTGAGGCTAGACCTGAAGGCAATGCTACCTTGCCGAAGCGACAGAGAATTCTAAAGGGACCGATATATTAGGGACTGAGTTTCCCTTTCTGGCTGAACCTCTTCACTCCCTTCATGGGAGAGATCTTAATATAGAAATAGTCATTGACGTCGAACTCAAGATCCTTTCTACGAACATCTGCATAGGACTTATGTTGGCTCTGAGCAGCCCGGAGTCTCTCTCTGATCAACTAAACTTTCTCTAGGGCGTCAAATACTAAGTCAGGACCTATGACTGAGGCCTCACTAACTTCGAACCAACCAATCGGAGATCTACATCTCCTACCATAGAGAGCTTCGAATGGATCCATCTGAATACTAGAATGATAGCTATTGTTGTATGCAAACTCAATCAAAGGCAAGTGGTCATCCCAACTTCCCTTGAAGTCAATTGCACACGCCCTTAGCATATCTTCAAGAGTCTGAATGGTCCTTTCTGCTTGACCATCTGTCTGAGGATGAAACGCTGTGCTGAGATGGACTTGGGTATCGAGACCCTTTTAGAATGCTTTTCGAAAGTGAGAGGTGAACTGGGTACCTCTATCTGAGATGATAGATAGTGGAACACCATGTAACCTGACTAACTCCCTGATATAGAGTTTGGCATAATCCTCGGCGGAATAAGAAGTACGAACAGGAAGGAAATGAGCTGACTTGGTCATTCTATATATAATGACCCAGACTGAATCACGCTGATGATGAGTTATAGGAAAACCCGTCACAAAGTCCATGTTCACTTCTTCCCACTTCCAAGTAGGAATCGTGAACTCTTGCATGGAACCACTAGGTTTCTGATGCTCTATCTTAACTTGCTGACATGTAGAGAACTTAGCCACAAACTCTGCAACATCTCTGTTCATCCCACTCCACCAATAGATCTCCCGCATATCTTGGTATATCTTAGTGGCCCCTGGATGAATAGAGTATCTCGTACCATGCGTTTCTACAAGAATTCGTTGCCTCAATTCATCTACACCTGGAACATATAGATGACCCTGACAACGAAGAACACCATCTCCTCCTTGGGAGAAAACATCGACTTTCTGATTCTGAACTGACTCTTTGAGCTTAACAAGGCTAGGATCCCTGTCTTGCTTCTCTTTCACCTCAGAAACTAGAGATGACTCTGAACTACTGTGAACAAATACACCACCCTCTGAAGAATCGACTAAGCGAATGCCTAGTCTGGAAAGATGATGGATCTCCTGAGCCATCTTTTTCTTGCTACCCTCAACGTGAGAAATACTACCCATAGAGAGTCTACTGAGAGCGTCGGCCATAAAATTGTCCTTGCCCGGATGATAAAGAACACTCATGTCGTAAGCCTTCAAGAGCTCTAACCACCTTCTATGATGAAGATTGACATCTTTCTGGGAAAAGACATACTGGAGGCTTTTATGGTCTGTGAAGACATCTACATGAACTCCATAGAGATAATGCCTCCAAATCTTCAAGGAAAAAACTACCGCTGCTAACTCAAGATCATGAGTAGGATAATTCTTCTCATGTGGCTTTAACTGTCTGGAGGCATAGGCTATGACCTTACCATGTTGCAGGAGGACACAACCTAAACCCACTCTGGATGCATCATAATAGACTACAAAACCATCTGAACTATCTGGAAGAGCTAGAACTGGAGCTAAGGTGAGTCGAGTCTTCAACTCTTGAAAGCTCTTCTAGCATGAATCTGACCACTAAAACTTAATCTTATTCTGAGTCAATCTAGACATGGGAGATGCAATAGATAAAAATCCCTTGAAAAACCATCTGTAATACCTAGCCAAACCCAAGAAACTCCTGATATCTGATGGAGATACGGGTCTGGGCCAGTTTCTTACTGCCTCAATTTTCTGAGGATCTACTCAAATGTCATTACCGGAAATAATATGGCCAAGGAATGCTACTTATCTAAGCCAAAATTCGCACTTGCTGAACTTAGCGAATAACTGGTGATCCCTGAGAGTTTGAAGAACAATCCTGAGATGGTCTGCATGATCACGCTCTGTGTGAGAATAGACCAGAATATCATCTATAAAGACTATGAAAAACATATCCAAGTACTGCTTGAACACATGGTTCATCAAATCCATGAAAGCTGCAGGGGCATTGGTAAGACCAAATGACATGACTAAAAATTTAAAGTGACCATACCGAGTACGGAAAGCTGTCTTCGGAATGTCACATTCTCTAACTCTGAGCTGATGATAGCCTGATCTGAGGTCTATCTTGGAGAAGTAATTGGCACCCTGAAGTTGGTCGAATAGATCATCAATATTGGAAAGAGGATATATGTTCTTGACCGTGACCTTGTTGAGTTGACGGTAATCAATACACATCCTGAGAGAACCGTTTTTCTTACGCATGAATAATACTGGCACACCCCATGGGGAAACGATGGGTCTGATGAATCCCTTATCTAAGAAATCCTTCAACTGATCTTTCAGTTCCTTGAGTTCTTCTGCTGACATTCTGTATGGAGGAATAGAAATAGGTTGAGTATCCGGAAGAAGGTCTATGCAAAGTCTATTTCCCTTTCGGAAGGAATACATGGAAGATCTTCGGGAAAGACAACTGAGTATTCATTAACACCTGGGACTATTTCGAGACTGACAGATTCAGAACTAGAACCGTTCACAAGCACGAGATGATACACACACCCCTTAGAAATCATTTTCCTTTCCCAAAGGTAGGAAACAAGTTGAACCCTGAATGAACTTGCACATCTTTGCCCTATTATCTGCAACCCCATGAGGAGCATACCTGGCTAGATGAGTAAATATGAGAGAATACTCCCTAACCATCATATTCCCCTTCCTGAGGTTGATAAACTCAAGAACTTTGGCTTCCCTCATATCTTGGGGAAAGAATCTTTCTAAGAAGGCCGTGACAAATTCCTCCTACTCGATAGGGCCTGCATCATCTAACCTCTCAGACTTCCACTGTTTGTACCAATCATGAGAAACATCCTATAACTGGTAGGCGGCTAACTCGGCACTCTCAATAGAAGTAACACCCATGATGTCAATGACCTTCTGGACTTGGTCAATTAACTCCTGAGGGTCCTCATCAGACTTACACCCATAGAAAGATGGTGGCTTCATCCAGGTGAAGTACCGAACCCTAGATGCTATTGTATTGGCCACTAGATTGGCCGGAATGACTGGTGGCCATTCATTCTGTGCAGCCACGGACTGAGCAAGTGTGGTAAATGGGGCTCTAAACTCCTCATGGGAAACATGTTCGCCCAAAGGATCTTCAGGATGAGGAGCTAGCTTGTTTCTTCTCTTTGGGGCCATGGTATGGAATAAGAGAAGAATGGATTAGACTGAAATTTTAACTTGTGATTATGCTTACTAGCATGACATGAATACTGAAGAAAGGGTACTGTTCCTAAAAACATCTTATAAACTCCTGTACATAAATGTGGCATGCAATACACCCAAGAACAAGACTCTACTAGATGTGGCTTTCAGACTTCCTAGGACTCTATTGAACCTTAGGATATGATACCAAGTTTGTAACGCCCTGATTTGCTAAACCAGAATGCTACACGGTACTCATGACCCCGAGGGATAACAAGATAACCCATGACTGATATATGTACCTCTATACTGCAAATCATGACATAATAATGCGGAATACGTAAAACTGTAAGGCCATAAGGTTCAACTAAATAAAACTATTTCTGAAAATCATAACGTCCATATGGGTGAAAATACCCAAAACAACTCAATCTAAAAGCTAAGTCTGAACGTAAATCTGAACATAAATCCGAAAGCCTCTAAACTATCTGAATAAGGATTTGAAGGAATATGTCTCCAACTAACTCCGTAAAACTGAACTGAAGAAATAAATAAATGTATCAAATCATATTGTCCTTGAATCAATGAGGACTCACTGTGTCTCTGTGACTGGAATGCTACTGCTACTGCTGGGATGGAGCTTGTGTCTCGGAACCTATGGTGTAACATAAAATGAAAGCACCATAGCATAAATACATTAGTACAACTGGAGTACTGAGTATACGAGGAAGGTAGGCTGAACATAAAGGGTTTCATGCATAAACAACACTGACTGACTAATATGAACGTGGGAGTGCAAACATACATATAGAGAAACTGGGACCGTGAATGCGTGATAGCAAGACCTGTAAGCTAATACATGGTTTACTGATAACTGTCATGACTGATACTGCAAGCTGATAACATTGATGACTGTATCTGATAATTATGTATATACTGAAATCTGAAGAACACCCTGAGTTCTTTTTCTGGGACTGATACTAAAACTGTGGGAGGTAGTGTTTAACCGACATGACCCATGTATGTCGTTATGGCTAAGCTTGGGTCCAATCTCTGCCCCGACTAGAGGGGTGTCAATATCGTGCCACGGGTAAGGACAGCTTGTGAGTGACCCTTATCTGGCAGGTACTCAATGAGAATAGTAGGAACCCTAAACTGACAGGTTAAACCACCTCATCAACCCTAATCTGACAGGTTAAGATGTCTCAACCTACACTGGCTACGTAGTTCTAGAACTTAAGGACTGCTTCTAAGAATCACACCCTGAACTGAAGGGTGAGTTCCCATCCTTGGGTTCACTCGGTGCTAACCTCTACTCCCATTTGGAGGGACAGGACATGAATAACTGACTATACATGACTTAATCTTACTGAATTCTATTAACTGGCAGAATGTTACTGATATCTAACAACTGACTGAGATCATGAGGTTTTCCTGAGTCACATGACTGACTGAAGTTAATGGAATCATAGCTTGAGTTCAGATATTTTGAAACATGACATGGATCTAGGCACACAGCTATAGTTTTCGGGTATGAATACCCCCAGGACTCGATAGGAGGAAACTGACACATATGACATGACTTTATCACAATATTTGAGTCCACAATTCACAATATCATAAGCAGGGGATAGTATACTTCATGTATTTATTCAACATTTCAAACGTGATAGGAAAAGCATGGATATATTTTGTGTACATAATTTATATCTCCATTATCATACATGATTTATACCACAATAATGACAACACATAATTTGCGTGGAAATTCATATTGGAGTGTATACCTAACATGAACTTGTTATTTAGATATCATGAAAACATGTAAATATGAAGTTCTAATATACTAGTAATTTTATCGAACACCTTGCATCCATTCTTTAAGGCATAGGTGGATTTCATACTTGAATTCTATCAATCCATCTAAAGATCATATTTTTCAACTAACAACATAAATTTCATGAGATATACGTTCACGATACTATTATATAGAAAAACAAATAAGCATCAACATAGGTATGATCATATCACCATAACCAACCAAGCTTTTGTATTTTAAAGATTGATTCTTGAACTCCACGGATGAAAGTAATCCATGGATGAACAATACGCATACCTAGGAAGGGAGGTTCTTGATGATTGATGGAGGAATTTCCTTGAAATTTGATCTTCAAGCTTGATTGTGCAACCCTAGTTGTTTTTTTCCTATGGTGCTCTTGGATAATGAACTTTAAGATGTTAATAGGGTTGTAATGTGTTTAGAAGCTATAAATTTCGTGAGTTTAGGTTTAGGGATATGTAAGAAGTGTTAAAAGACTTAACTACCCTCGAAATAACTTAAAAACTAAGGGTTTTTCGTGGCTGAAATCATACATAGGCGCCGCATATGATATCGCCTATATTTACATAGGCACTGCATATGATATCTCCTATATTTACATAGGCACCGCTTATGATATCACCTATATTTACATAGGCACCGCATATGATATCGCCTATGCTTTTCAGTGGCCATTTGTGATTGGTTAGGCGACGCATTCTACTTTAAAAGGCCATAACTCCTTGGTTAAGTGTCAGATTTTGATGAAATTGGTATCGTTGAAAAGATAATTCGATTCTTTACAATTTGGTGGGTCTAAATCTGCCAAAATGTCACATATCAATCACGTTATTCTTGTTCAAAGATGACCCTTGTAAAATTAAACACTAAGACTTGATGGATTCAAAAACTCTTAGCTTGCATCACTCTAAGCGACTCATATGAGCATGCTTAAGTCATCGCAAGATATACTATCGCTAGGATATTCATTGTAAGTCATGCACTAAAATTCTACTCACAGGATAGGAGGTTTCATATGTAGGAAAACTTATTCACTTCCTAGCTTAGAAACAGTTAGGGGTATTACACCACTGTTAGTTCGGATAATGCTTAAAGTTTCATGAATTAGATTAAATTGTACACTTATATAATATGATGAGTTTGGAGATAACTCAAATCCCTTTTCTAGTATGCAAAACTCTGTGGGAATATGCAAAAGGGCACCATAAGATCACTAAAGCCGACACAAAATTGGGTCTCAGAATGGTGAGTTTTGTAAGATCGATTTGGCTTGCATAAATCTTTGGTGAAACACAAAAGTGGCTTCTATATTGAAAAATTTTCCTCGTAGAAAGATGTTTTGTCTGTAACTTTTCTGATGCTAAAGCTTGATTGCCAAAATCTAATGTGATAACCAAAAGAGTAATGTGATACTACTATTCCAATTTTGTGTTTCTTAACCTTGTGCTTGGTTATTACTTGATTGATTATGTATATATGGAACCAAAGAAAGACACTTTTCCTTCTGATGTCTCAAAATCCAAAGCTCTTCCTTAATAAAAATCCCAAGAGGAAAAAGGATCATTATCCAAAGCGCATCAATCTTATTCGGGCCACTTGCAAAAGAATCAAACAAATAGAAGGGTTTAACCAACTAGGGAAATCACCCCAAAGGAATCCCTATCTTATCAATGAGTCAAAAAATGATTAACAAAACTCTCTATAACTACACCTCACTGACATCTAGTTAGAATTCTAGCTAAAAGAAGATGCAATGAAGTTTGGTCCAAATCCATGAATCCAAAGCCCATGTTAATCATTAGATTATTGAATGGGTTTAAAACTGGAAATAGAACAATTCTAAATGAGAAGTGGTTTTCCATTGATGGGTTGATTGATCAATACCCATTACATGGGAAAAACTCAAGTTTCAACAGTTTGAGAATTTCACCAAACCTCATTTGAAGTACGTCTTATATTAGGTGTTGGAGTTTTATGAGGCCTATAGGGATTTACTACCCAAAATAGGAAGAAAAAGTAACCTTATGAGGTGAAAGACATTGTGAGTGTTAGAGAGGTGGATGTCAAATTCAATTAGACCACAATTAACACGGTGTTTTAATATGAGCACATTATTGATCACTAATACTCTTCTAGATTGAAAGAATATTTTTATACTCAGGTTGTATTTATTATTAGTAAGATTCAAACATCTGAATGTTAATGCACACCTAAATGAATAGGATGTTGTATCTAGATCTGAAAACAGAATGATTAAGACTACTTGTTTTTCAATTCTGAATATTCAAAATTTATTTATATGTAAATATAACAAAAATGCAATTCAAATAAAAATTAACTAAATATTGGAAATATATTTAATTAAATATAATAAAATTATTATTTGATTAAAAAAGAGATATTTATGTTTATTAGTGATAGTAGAGATGGTTTGTAATGACGGGGGTAGTGGTAATGATTGATGTTATTGATTGTTATGATGGTAGAGATGGTTAGTACTATAGTAACTGTCATGATGATGGTGATTGGAAGAGGTGGTGGTGGTTGTGATGTGATGCTAGCTGGAGGCATTAATCGTGATGGATGAAAAATGTATGTATGGTGGTTGATAATGTGTTTGTGATAGTTGGAGATATTGTTAGTTGTGATGATTCAGATGGTTATTAGTAGATATAGATTATAGTGATGGTAGTGGTTAATAGTGGTCGTAGAGGTGGTGAACTGGATGGTGGTGGCGGAAGTATGTGTGGAGGCTAATGATGTGTTAGTGGTAGTTAGCTGTAGTGCTAGTTGTTATAGATGAGTTGGTTGGTAGTAGGAATTGGCAAGTATTAGTTGATGGTGGTTGTGGTGTTGGAATTGGCGGTAGTGGTGGTGATGGATTTAATAAGAATAATGGAGATGGTATGTGTGGTAGCAGCTGACAGCTGTGGTTGGTAGAGATGTTGGTTGTAATGGTGGTTGTGATGGTGGAGGTAGTTGGTGGCGGTTAACAATAATAGTGGTGGTAGAGGTCATTAGTGGTGGTGACTAGTGATTGTAGATAGAGTACTGGAGAATATTATTCAAAACAAGAATCCTTCTTAATGATATTAAGACTCGATTCTACATCTGAATGATTAAAACTTATTAAGAGTGCTAAAATCTTAGTAAAAACAAATGCATTTAATGATCTGATGTCTGACCACTCAGATTCATAACTTCATCAAGTGAAAACAAATAAGGCTCTATGAGCTTGGTTAGATCCATTGTTGTATTCTGACACACCCACGTAGATTTCACCATGAGTAGATATTGAAAATAACTATTTGAACATTGAAGCTTCATTATGGATGGTATTTATTAGTAGCCAGGTTATGCCCTCTTACAATAAAATAGTGATTAGGCCACCCAAGGCATTTCTTCTAGGGTATATGTTTGGCAAGTAATGAATTAATCTTGGGATTATTTTTCAACATAAAATAGCTGAGGGGGATCGGAAAGTAATGAATGAATCTTGGGATTATTTTTCAACATAAAATAGCTAAGAGGGCTCAACAAGAGTAGACTTCTCTGTCATTCCCATACTTGATAATAGTGATTCTCTGAAGGGACAATGCCCTATTTAGGCCAAAAAAGTATGTAGATATTGAGACTTCCTTGAATATTAACATTCACAAAATTTAGGTTGAAGATGAGAGGGATATGAAGAAGAAGAATAAACTAGTATAGGTGGATACTTCCTCAATAGGTGTGATAACACTCAACTAACACGTAAATTTAAGTGCAAGATAGTCATCGTCAATATATTTACCCAACTTTGGACTCGGGGTCGAATTCACGAGGAAAAATGTGTATGGAAATAAAGTAAATTCGAAATAATGGATACTTTTCAAATTCAAACCAATATTACACAAAGATAAAAAAGGGGGAGATAAATATCAACACTAATGTTTCTTTTTGGGTTTTCTAGTATAAATTTGGGGCTATGAATAATTAGAGTTTTATCAATTAGGCACGGATCTTGGGATTATGAATTACTAAGGGAAGTGAGAAATGGATATTAATAGTTAACTTCATTATTAGTAGGTCAAATGTGGGTAGGTTCGGTTATAGGTTTCGATGCTAGTCTTTTAACAAAACACCAAACTTTCACCCATTGATTTTTTCGAATATCTAATGGGTATGTTCAACAACTGGTAACCAAACCTCAATTTAGGCATCCCTATTTCTAGGATAATACCTATGGTATAGTTAACTTCATAACCACCCTTATGTCTAAGATAGTGATAGATAAGCAAACTACACACATAATTGTCTACCATTGATTTGGACTCCAATCCCTCTTCCAAGGATGATATGGATTCCTAAAGTTCTCCCAAAACCCTTATTTTGAAGATGGCTTTGAGATTTCTATAGTTTGGAACTTTCACCCATCAAACCCATATGGGTATTTTGGGATTTTACCCACAATGCCCAACCAAATCGGTCAAACAATGATAAAACCCATCAACATGACCTACTAAATAGATGCTAACAATAACAAACCACACATACTTTATTCCCTATTCATACATAACGCCAAGATGGAGATCTTGCTACACATAATATAAATAAGCAAAGATATACCCATGTTCTCCATTGAAATTATTTATTGAAGACTAAGTGAATGTTACTTCAAACTTTGGACTCCCACAAATCTCAAATGGATGTGAGCTATTCCTCCACTTAGAGGATACTCCAATGTAATATTTTCTTCTCCAAGTATAGAGGCTATGAACTTAAGAAAAAAAACTAACTATTTAGGGAAGATGGAATATCATCGATGATTAGGGTTTGAGCCTTCCTTTTGTCAAATTTGGGATCAGCCATGTGCATTTAACTTTCTTTCCTTGAGCTGCATTTTCCGCTAGACTTCGATCGCATATACTTGGTCGTGATCATGGCTACCACAATTGCGATTAGCTCATGATATCGCGGTAGTTGATATTATTGACTGACAGACTACGACTGCGGCAACTGAGGCCATGTATGCTCCAGGTCTTCAGTTGCACTTTCTTACTTCCCTCGATCATTTTTAACTCCAACCTACATATTTATATATCATCAACTATGTACCTAGAAAATGTGGATATTAGTGCATTCAATCGTAATTATGTCTCATTTTTCATTAAAAACATGGTAATGTGCATGAATGTTGAGTGCAAATGAGTGGTAAATTAACCACTCATCAACATCCCCAACTTAAAGTTTTACTTGTCCTCAAGCAACACTACCCCTTATCATGAGACATTATACTTTTATGACCAATTTTCATGCTTCAAAGATCACAATGACATGAAGCTTAGCACTACCACAAGTAGCTCATTGCACATGGGCTATGCTATTTTCACTACACCCCTCATCATGGAATGCAATATCCAAGGATGCACAAGACTTTTAAGAGCAACCCAGCAACAACAACCAATACTCTAGAAGTGACTCCCTTTTGACAAAAACTAAGCCATACTTCATTTGCCTCATTGCTCGAAAGGTGATAAAATCACCCACCTCAACTTGTTCACACCACTCCTCACAAGAAATAAAATTCCACACACCAAGCTACCATAAATGCAACAAGGAATTTAAGTGCAAAAACTCTCTCCCTCACAAAGGAACTCTCTATGTTTACAAGTCTCATACCATAGAATTGCCCCTATTTTCAATCGCCACTATAAAGAAAGTAAATGGTTGAAGATCTCAATGGACTTTTTGAGCTTGAAACGTAGGTTTGGGTTAGGGTAGGATATCATTTGGGAAAAACATGGCTACACCCTTCCTTGAACATCTACATCACACTTATTTAATCCGTCTTTTGACTATGGGCCACTCCTCTTTGTTTTCTCTCTTTTCATCTGCCTACATTTTCCTTCCTTTATTCACCAACTTTCTATCATTTATTTTTCTTGCAACTTTTGTGCAATTCATTCCTTTGTTGGACCCTCTCTTTTTGTATTCATTTGTTTTCAATGTCTAGGCATTTAGGCATATCATTTACAACTTCGTCGACCCACACTTACTTCCATCAATCTTTACCACCCCCAACTTAGGCTTTTAGCCTCAAGTTGCATTTTCAAGTTCAAGGAGGGTAAGGTTCAAAAGAGGGATAAAAAGAATGGTTCATGACTTGTAATGTATTTGACAAAGAAAGGTCCAAAGGCTCAAACTAGGTAACTAGGGATTGCTTTTATGCTTGGGAGGCTTTTTAGGATAAAGTGGCTTCGAAAATCACAAGGATGGCCTAAGATCATTTCTCCAACCGAATACAATAAAATTTAGCCTTGAGAGACTAACGAGGAAGGTTCTAGATAACACAAGAATACAAGAGATGAATGCAAATAGCTCACGACACATGGCATGAAAAATTTTCCAAGGAGGCTCAATTGCCCCTCCCGTTAGAGAAAAAATAGGAGTATCTATCACTACACTCAATTCAAAAAATTGCGGAGCAACAGAAAGAGAAAAATTTTTGTTACAAAGTTGCTCACGTCCATGCCCTTGAGGTTTTGAAAAATTTCGCACAGAGGGGGTTTTTTGTTTTGCGTTAGAACCACGCTTAATTTGCAAACCTATGGCTACAACCAAAGCCTTAGCCTCACATTTGGCTCAAAATGGGCAAACCAACCATATGGGTACTCAGACTTCGCCAATGGTGCACAATGGGACCCCAAATTTACAATGCCACAGGTACTCATACTTCCCTTGCATTAATGACTTAGATGCCTAAACATGACACTTTACCTTTAAGAATGTTTTCACTCAATCTATCATAGGTCAAGGTTCGTCATGCATCATCATAATCAAAATAAAACTAAAGTAAAAAGAAAACTAAAAAAAAATGACATGATAATCCATGAAAATGTGGGAACCATAAGAGTGCCAAAATATGGCATCCCAAAACAAAAATAAAACGGTATCCAAAATGTTATCCAAAAAAATATATGGCAACATATCAAAATAATACAAATATAGGGAAACAGTCGACTAGTCTTACTCTGACACTGAAAAAGATGGACGCAGAGGATGTCCAGCATAAGGAATACCACCTATGAATTAGGAACAACTATGGCTCCCACAAAATATGCCCTGATACTTTTTCCTCTTATCACAGCCCTCACGTTGTATGTCCTCCATCACTCTAGCATGATCAGTAACTTTCAGCAAAGGTCCTACCTGCAACAACCAAACTCTGGGAAGCCATCCGAATAGGAAGTGTCAATCCTCTCACAAAGTAACGAACTCTCTCACACTCAGTATCTAAGATAAAAGTTCCATGTCTAGCAACCTTATTAAAATGAGCCTCATACTAAGCGACTGTCATAGAACCCTGCTCCAATCTAGAGAACTGTTCTCTCAAATGATCTCGAAGTCTATGCAATATAAGTTTCTCCAAGAATATCTTAGAGAACTGATCCCAAGAGAGAGAGAAAGATCCAACTAGTCTATAACTCATAAAACCCATCCACCAGTGTCTAGTAGACAAGTCCAACTGAAATTTAGTGTAGTCCACACCATGAGTCTCAACAAGGCCTAACCCACGAAGCCTATCCTCACAAGCAGTCCAAAGCTAAAATGCATCCTCCCATGGAGCACCAGAAAATCTAGGTGGATCAAACCTCAAAGAACTTCCCTAGCATCTTTTACTCCTATGCAAACATAGCAGGCTGGGTCACAACTGGCTAAATAACTATCGGCTGAACAACTGCCAGAATAGAAGGAACCTCAACTCCAGGAGCTACAGCTGTAGGTTGAACTCCTACTCAAATAGTCTTTGAACTATCAACAATACCCAACAGCTGAACTAAAGAATTCCTAAGAAAAGAAAAAGGGATGAATGGTGGAGCCTGGGCTAGTCCCTGGCCCAATACTGGCTGAGGTGGAGGAGTCTCTAGCTTGGGTGTAGGAATAGGGTCCTGGGGAGGTACACCTCAATCCCTAACTAGGGATACATCATGAGTCTGGGTCTCGGGACCCTCCTCACATATCACTAAAGCACGTGTATTGGGCATCTGCAAAAGAGTAAAGTAAATAGAATATCCTACAAACCAACTCAGACTCATAGCATGATATGACTGAAATAAGTGACGGATTCCTAAGAATATCTCATAGCCTCCCAAAGATAGTAAACAGACGTCAACATTTTGATCTCCAAGACTCTATTAGACACTTGCTCTTGTACCAATAATATCGGTGAAACTTAGACAATGATACCAATTTGTCATGACCCAATTTCTGAGTCATGTTGGCACCTACCACATCCCACCGGTAGGTAAGCCTATACCATAACCCGGAGCTAATGCAATGGGTTACCTTGGTAAAAGTGTCTAATAGGGACCCAAATTAAGAACACAATATAAAAAATAGCATTCAACAACCTAAGACAACCGATATTCAAATACCATTCTCATGACCTGACAGTATTAGCGCAAAAGTGTCTAGATTTGACAATAGGAATTTATATCTCAAAGTCTAAAATATCTTAAATAATCGCATATATTTATCTCAAAAACAAAAGACAAATAAGATAGAGGGGAAAGAGGGAAACTCAAACTCAAAGAGCTCACCCTATCTCCAAATGGTCAACGTGGCACCATCTGACTCAATGATGCAACTAGAACCTAGTTTTGCACCTAAAAGGTATAGAAGTATAGTATGAGTACCAAAACATGGGTACTTAGCTGGCATCATCGACCGACTGAGCTAAATCATAATAGAAAGATCACATAAGGTAAGACAATAACATAAAGTCAAGGTACAAAATAGAACATGAATCTTATTCGATACCTAGGGTAATAGCCTAATATATCATATCAATACATACCATATCCGTCCTATAAATAAGTAATAGTTTCAGAAGCGTAAAGCTACATATATATAATAACAACCATGAATTTACCAGAATCAACACCAACCTTCATTAGAATATAAAGCATAAGAACTTACCACGACATCCTATATCGCTGGAAAGTGCACACAAAGAACATAACCAAGAACTCATCACAGCATCCCATACTACTTCAGAGTACACCAAAAGAATACAATACAAAGAGCCCATCATGGAATCGCATACCACCGTAGAGTACACCAAAAGATCAACCAAAAATACATCAAGGCAATACTACACCACAACTAACTGAAGACTTGGGTAAAAAACCCCGCCATGGCTTATTTCTGAGGTCCACAATCATCATCAATACCAAAATTTAATAACAATGAAACCAATATTTACATAACATAGTTATATAGTTACTAATTCTCCAACTCATTAATAAACTGCTAGATTAGTCTATAATAGTTAACCTTAGTTTCCATAATCCAATAGATTATAAGTCTTATAGTTACTAGCCATCACTTAAGGGAAAAGCTACAAGTTACCAATGCTATTATTTATTCACCCATTACTAGGCCATTCACTAGTTAGCATTCTCATTATATAAATCCTCAATTAAGCCACCACGACATCACATACTAGATATCAACTTAACTATCCATCGTACAATACCAAGTTTATTATTATTGAGCATGTTATAACCTTAAGGACTAGTTTCCATAATTTAACCAAGTAAGGTCCACCAATTAGTTCACAAGGCTTCTAGCCTACAAGTCATAATCATTTATTAAAAATAACATGTTATCACAAACAACACTTTACTAGGCAAAATTCCATAACATAACCATTGATTCAAGTCAAGTAAATTTACTAGGTGATCCTTTGGTTCTACACAAGATTACACATACCAATTACCCATAACCCAATAATAGGTATAAATTACCTCTAGTTACCGATTAGAGTCGACGAGGGTCACACCTCTTATTTATTGAAAAAGGACAAGGAATGGACAACAATTTACCAAGGATGAGTGGTTTGGAGCCACACGGCCTAACCTCACTATATATTCAAGAATTTATGTAAATTTGCCCCACATGGCATCATAATATTTTTACCTCTTCCGAACTTGCAGGGAATTATCATAACATCAAAATATCCTCCGGATTTACCAGGCATCATCATAACATTAATATATCCTCCAGATTCACCAAGCATAGTCATAACATCAACATATCCTCCGAATTTACCGAGCAACATCATAACATGAACATATTTTCTAGATTCACCGAGCATCATCATATTATCATTACCTCTTCTGGATTCACCGGGTATCATCATAACATCAATATATCCCCTGGATTCACCAGGCATCATCATATTATTCGCATATATAGTCAGATCAATAAACATATACAATACACAATAACAGAGTAATAGGGATGTAAGGTAACATATACCAACATACTTTACTATTAACCATCAGCACAAAATATGGGTAGAAGCATGAGCATGAGTATCTAAATGATATACCTAATCACCACTTTTCCAAGGCTTTCAATATCATGAACATAAGATAATCAATAAAGTATACACTTTACCCAACCATTAACCACATGCATAAACTGGAAATTGGGTTTTACCATAATAATCTCAATAACGTAATTTAGGTGTTCTTCAAGTATCTAGGTGTCTAAAGGATTTCATAGTTCAAGAATAAGGCGGGTCAAGTCCCACGAATGCCAAAGTTCACTATCATAAGACTAACATCAACCCGGATTTCAATTAAGTTAATTAAATCAAACCATAAGGGCTTATCATTCCTTACTAAGACGATAGGGGAAATCTTCTTCAAGTATTCTTTCTAACTCAACCCAAACACCAAGGCCATTTCCTAAATAAGCAATATCAAGGTCAACATACCCTTAAGGTTAGGGAGCAACATCGTTATCATCAATTAGAGCAACTAAAGTGTTCACCTACTATTCACAAAACTACTAGTAAAACTATCCAAAGTTCTATGCTAAGGGTCAAGCATCACACTTTGCAAGTTCAATAACCTATAAGAATCAACTAATCCCTAATATAACCTTTCAACCATTTATCATCTAAACCCCACCTAATCTCACAAGATATCAAAAATTATACTACAATCAAGCTCAATCTAACTTACAAGTAAGCCTAACCTACCTTGATCTAAGCAACTAACGAACCAAAATGATTTTTCTTTCCTTTTCTTGAAGCCTCTTCTTCTACGAGCCAAGTTGTCATCAATACAATCTAAGCATTACAACAAGAATAAAAATATACATTATTACACCATTATGCCATGGGTTAAAAATAACACTAAACCCCTAAGTGGGTTCAACCTTCAGAAAATGAGTTTCCAAGACCGATCCATTACTCACATATCATTAGGGAGTTATATCCCTCAAGAAACTTGAGTAAATCAATTATATATGGATTTTAATTTATGTCTCAAGGACTTAGGAGTTTTAGGTCTAGAAATCAACAATTTAACATCAACTAGAAGGAATCATACCTTAGGTTTGTAGCTAGATTCGATTACACAAGTTGTTTAAGCTCCTAATCAACCCACAAGACTCACTTGGAAGATTTTACACTACATTAGAGTTTATATCTTAAGGGGGAGGCACAAAATGGCCAAATTTTGGGCAAGACAGCCCCTAAATATCATGCTCTGCCCTCAAGTATTATGGTCGCACCCTTCACGTAGCCGTAGTCGTAACACCACGGTCTCGGCATCGTGGTTGTGGCACCGCATTCAAACCCACATAACTGCGGTCACGATATCTCCTCCTATGTAAGGCACAGCTTAATCTTAGAACTTGGTTTTAAGCTTCGCCTAATGCCTCGAGATGCATTCGGAGTTCGAGTCGAGCAAATAAGATACGTAACCACATAGATTTTGATGTTTCAAATATGTTGGTAAAGTTAGAATTTGTATTTACGGTAATTTTACTAGATTTTTTGCTTAGTGGTCAATTAGGACCAACAAAGACTTCAAATTGAGAAAATGGCTCTAAAAAACAAACGAACCGCCAGGTAACCAATCTATTGGTTTTGGCAAGTCACTAATGCCTTGGGGCAGCTATGAAGAATCTCTATCAGCGAAATAATCTAGAAAATGGACAATGACCTGAAGGTTCATTATAATAAATTTGTCATGACCCAATTTCTAAGTCATGATGTCACCTACTACGTCCCACTGGTAGGTAAGTCAATTCTATAACTCGGGGTTAATTCAATGGGTTATGTTGGTAGTAATATCCAACTTGGACACTATATAAGAACACATTATAAACAATAGTATTCCACAACCTAAGACAACCGATATTCAAATACCATTCCCATGACCTGATAGTATTAGTACAAGAGCATCTAGATTTGATAATAGGAATTTACATCTCAAAGTCTAAAATGTCTTAAATTATCTCATACATTTATCTTGAAAACAAAATATAAATAAAGATAAAGGGAAAAAAGGGCAACTTGAACACCAAGAGCTTACCCTATCTCTAAATAGTCAATGCTATATGATCCGATGCAACGATGGAAACTAGAACCTGGGTCTGCACGAAAAAAGTACAGAAGTATAGTATGAGTACAAAAACACAGGTACTTTGTAGGCATCATCAGCCGACTGAGCTAAATCATAATATAAAAATGATATAAGGTAAAACAATAACTTAAATTTTCTATGTCACTAAAGGAATTCATAGTTCAAGCTTAAGGCTAGTCAAGTCCCACTCCTAAATCCCAAGAATGCCAAAGTTTACTATCACAAGACTAACATCTACCCGGATTTAGGTTAAGTTATCTAAATCACACCATAAGGGCATATCATTCCCTACTAAGCCTATAGGGGAAATCTTCTTCAAGTATTATTTCTAATTTAACCCAACACCACGGCTATTTCCTAACTAAGCAATATCATGGTCAACACACCCTTCAAGTTAAGGAGAAAAATCATTGTCATATATTAGAGTATCTAAAGTATTCTCCTGCTATTTAAGAAACTACTAGTAGAACTATCCAAGGTTCTAGGATAAGGATCAAGCATTAAACTTTCCAAGTTCAATAACCTACAAGAATCATCTAATCCCAAATATCACCATTCAACTATTTATCATCCAAACCCCACCCAATCTCATAAGATATCAACAATTATACTACAATCAAGCTCAATCTAACTACAAGTAATCCTTACCTACGTTAAGTCCAAGTAACTCACGAACCAACAAGTTTTTCCTTTCCTCTTTTTGAAGCCTCTTCTTCCATGAGCCAAGCTATCATCAATACAATCTAAGCATTATACAAAGAATAAGAATACCCATTATCAAACCACTATGCCATGGGTTCAAAATAACACCAAACCCTCAAGTAGGTTCCACCTTCAAAAAATGAGTTTTCGAGACCAACCTATTTGTAACGCCCCAAGATTTCCATCTCGAGACATCACACGGTGCTTATGACCCCGAAGGGCCACAAGCTAACCCTTTACTGATATTTGTACCTATACACTGCATAATATTTGAAATAAATATGGAAACTAGACTCAAGGTTCAACACATCTATGAATACTCATAATACAAAAAACTGAATACTAATACATCTGTCTGAAAATCCTCTAAACTATCTGAACTGTAGAGTTGAAGGGACAGGTCCTCAACTAACTCCATCAACTAAAAATAAATAAAGACTGAAGCAATAATAGTAAACTAAAATTCTTTATCGAAAGAAGAGGACTCACTGCTACTGCTGCTGACTGGGACTGAACTGCTGAGGATACTCTGGATCCTGTGCCTCTGAACCTATGATGTCAAATAAAACACCATAGAACAAATGCATCAGTACAGGAATGTACAGAGTATGTAGACGAGGTTGGCTAATGCAAGGGCTCATTCATGCACAATATCTAAACTGAATAATCATGAAGATGCCGCAGAGAACACATATATGAATGCATAGACCATGAACACAATCATCGCAACTCTAGATACTGAAACTCGAATACCACTTTACTGCAGACTGAACTCACTACTAACACTGAGATACTGAATCACTGACTCATCTGATACTGATAACTGAGAGTCTGTACGTACTCACATCAAGGAATGAATTCTGAGCTCACTACTTTTGACTGATAAGATTAGAGATCAACTTTTCTAACATATTATTTTGGAAGCAATTATCAATGACAAGAAGTATGATCATGTTCGAATCTGACAATAAGAATACTCAACAGAATCTGAGATGGAGATCAAGCCTCTCTGATAGGAGATCTCTAGATATGATAATAAGAATACTCAACATGGTTTGAGACTGAGATCAAGCCTCTCTGATGGGAGATCTCTAAATATGATAATAAAAATCTGTATATGAGACCAATCCTATCTGATGGAATGGTCCATGAATCAATGGAACTATCTGAGTACCTTACTGAGATAGACAATTGTACCACACAGTCCTGATTTCTGAAGATTGATACTAAAACTATAACTATGAGAAGTAGTTACTTAACCGATATGCCCCAACCTACCACAGGTGGTGTCCAACCTATAACCCCAGATAGAAGGGTATCAATACTGTGCCATGGGTAAATACCTCTCTGGTCAAGCCTCTCTGACGGGATGACCCTCGAAGAAAGTCGGCCTGAGGCAATATAATAGTCAAACCTCTCTAACGGTGACAGCCTCTACTGATGGGGACTCCTGCATCCTGCGCTAGCTACACAGTGTAACGCCATAATTTTTTCTAAATCGGAATGCTACATGGTGCTCATAACCCCGAGGAACCACAAGATAACCCATGACTGATATTTGTACCTATACACTGTATAATATATATATATAATACGCGGAAAACCTGAACATATAGGCCATAAGGTTTAACTAAAGAGATATAGTAACATCCCTGGGGTAATGAATACCCAAAACAACTGAATATAAAACTGAATACTGAATCTGATAGCTAAATCTGACTAAATTTGAAAGCCTCTAAGTACTTTCTGAATAAGGAGTTAAAGGAACATGTCTCCAACTAACTCCATAAAACTAAACTGAAGTAATAAATGAATAAAACAAATTATATTATCCTCTGATGGATGAGGACTCACAGCAATACTGCGACTAGAAAGCTACTGCTGGTATGGAACTCGTGGCTCTGGACCTATGGTGTAACATGAAGAGAATGCACCATAGTGCAAATGCGTCAGTACAACTGGAGTACTGAGTATACGAGTGAGGTAGGCTAATGAAAAGGGTTTACATGCATGAATAATGCTAACTGACTGACTCATATGAACGTAAGAGTAAAAACATACATACATAGTAACTGAGATCGTAAGTATGTGGTAGCTAAATCTGTACGCTAATACATGACTGGAACTGTAGTTCTGATAAATGAGCGACTGTGTCTGATAGTCCTGAATCTGGTAGAACTCTCTGAGTCTCGTGCTATAACTGAATTTAACTATATCTAACAGTTCTGGATACTGATATCTGAAGAACTGTTTGAGTTCTTTTACTGAGACAGATACTAAAACTATGGGAGGTAGTTGTTTAACTGACATGACCCATGTATACCATTATGGCTAAGCTGGGGTCCAATCTCTTCCCCGACTGGAGGGGTGTCAATACCGCGCCACTGGTAAGGACAGTTGTGAGTGACCCTTATCTGGAAGGTTCTTAAAGTGAGAACGGTGGGACCCTAAACTGATAGGTTAAGCCACCTCATCAACCCTAATCTGACAGGTTAAGATGTCTCAACCTACGCTGGCTACGTAGTTCTAGAACACAAGGATGACTGCTAAGAATCACACCCTGAATTGGCAGGTGAGTTCCCATCCTTGTGTTCACTCGGTGATAACTTCTACTCCTATCTGAAGGGACTGAACATGATTCAACTGTCTGTACATGGACTGAATAACTGACATCCGTTGATTGATGGAGTAGTACTATTATCTAAGTGTAAACTGAGATCATGAGATTTCTGATGTTTCCTGAGTCACATGACTGACTGAGTTCTATAGAGTATAGCTTGACTGAGATTTATCATGGCACATGACATGGCTCTAGGCACACAGCTATATTTTTTGGGTACGAATACCCCCAGGACTCGATAAAAGGAAACTGGCACACATGATATGACTTGATCACAAGATTAGAGTCCACAATTCACAATATTATAAATAGGGGATAGTATACTTCATGTATTTATTCACATCTCAACATGGTAGGGAGAGCATGGATACATTTCATGTATATAATTCTTATTTCCACTATCACACATGCTTCATGCCACAACAACAACAACACATAAATAGAATGGAAATTTATATGGAAATGTATTGCTAATATGGACTTGTCATTTAGATATCATGGAATCATGTAATTATGGGTTTCTAGCATCCTAGGAATTTTATCAAACACCTTTCATGCATTCTTTAAAGCATAGGTGGATTTCATACTTGCATCACATCAAACCACCTAAAGTTCATGTTTTTCATATTTCATGAAAATATTTTTAGATATCATTTTTAAACTTAAACAACAATCATCAACATGTACATGCTTATATCACCACAAAAAGTTTACAAATTAACATTTAAAAACATGGTTCTTGATCTCTATGAACGTATTGGATCCATAGATGAACACTACGCATACCTTAGATTAAGAATTCGTGGAATCTACGGTTGACTTTGCTTGAAGCTTGAAACCCCAATGGAAACCCTAGACTTGTTCTTGACTGTTCTTGAGTAAATTTTGATAAAATTAATGTAAAGGGATGCTTTGGGGATTCAATCCCATGTTTAAAGAGTATATATAGGTTTTTGGGAAGCTACCATATTGCCCTTGATGATTTTAAAATGAAAACTAAAAACTACGCAAAATTTATCCCGATTTAGGGCCCCGGCGCGATGCGGAGCTTGGAAAAATGCCAATTATTGCAACCTGGAAGCTTGGCGGGAAGAAGGGATATTGCGGAGGCTTTCTGGAAGTTGATGAGTTCCATTTTGTCCTCCGGCGCGACGCACCATGCAATGAAATGGCATTCGTCGTACAGCAGAAACTTGAAATAGCCATAACTTCTTCACCGGGTGTTCGTTTTAGGCGACTTTGGTATCGATGGAAAGATTATTAAATTATATATCCATTGGTAGGTCATGGGATAAAAAATTTGTAGTATAATAAGATACATTCTCATTTGAATTTGACGATACCAATATCCTTCTCAAGAATTCAATCGGCAAGGAATATTTTGATTCGCACAATAGCTAGGACATATTTGAGACCTTAATTCATATCAACCTTGATCATGAAACTACAAAGGAACCATGAGGTACTATGCATGAGCTTGAAACATGGATCTAATATTGATTTGGATTTTTTGGGGTATTACAATATCTCTCCCCTGGGAACATTCATCCTCGAATGAGACTTAACTGAGAGGAAAAAATAAGACAAGATAAATATGAATTAAACATGAAGGACTGAAACATGATCTAATGACTAACATGCTGAACATACTGAACCCATACATATCTGACGCATGGATAACTGGTACATAGATGTGTAACTGAGAAATCTGATAAACTAAGCTTCTCAAAATGAGAATGCATATCTGATGCATGACCTTATAATTGAACTGATACATGAATGCATGACTTAGTATGCAACGGTAATAGATACCAAGTTTAAACTGGGGACATGAAGATGAAACTAAATAAGCTTCAAGAGAACTGTTACCTTGAGCTTAATCTGAATTTGCGGGGAAAAGGTGAGGATACTTGGTACGCATATCTATTTCTATTTCCCAAGTAGCTCCCTCATGAGACTGATCTTGCCAAAGAACCTTAACTAGAGGGACTTCTTTGTTCCTCAATCAATGAGTCTGATAGTCTAAGATTTTGACTGGAATCTTTTCATAAGAGAGGTTGTTCTGAATGTCAATGCTCGAAATAGGGACTACAACTGCTGGGTCACCTATGCACTTCTTGAGAAAAGAGACATGGAAGACTGGATTAACTGAGGCTAGATCTGAAGGCAATTTTAGCTCATAAGATACCTTGCCGAAGCGACTGAGAATCCTGAAGGGAACGACATATTGGGGACTGAGTTTTCCTTTCTTGATGAACCTTTTCACTCTCTTCATGGGAGAGATCTTAAGATAGACATAGTCATTGACCTTGAACTCGAGATCCTTCCTACAAACATCTGCATAAGACTTCTATCGGCTCTGAGCAGCCCGGAGTCTCTCTATGATCAACTGAACTTTCTCTAAGGCATCGAATACTAAGTCAGGACCTATGAGTGAGGCCTCACTAACTTCGAACCAACCGATCGAAGATCAACATCTCCTACCATAGAGAGCTTCGAATTGAGCCATCTGAATATTGGAATTATAGCTATTGTTGTATGCAAACTCAATCAAGGGCAAGTGGCCATCCCAACTTCCCTTGAAATCAATTGTACATGCCCTTAGCATATCTTCAAGAGTCTGAATGGTCCTTTCTGCTTGACCATCTGTCTGAGGATGAAATGTTGTACTGAGATGAACTTGGGTACCAAGACCCTTTTGGAATGCTTTCCAGAAGTGAGAGGTGAACTGGGTACCTCTGTCTGAGATGATAGATGATGGAACACCGTGTAATTTGACCAACTCTATGATGTATAGTTTGGCATAATCCTCGGCTTAATAGGAGGTACGAACTGGAAGGAAATGGGCTGACTTGGTCATTCTATCTACAATGACCCAAACTGAATCATGCTGATGACGAGTTCTAGGAAAACTCATCACGAAGTCCATGTTCACTTCTTCCCACGTCCATGTAGGAATGGTGAACTCCTTCATGGAACCACTTGTCTTTTGATGCTCTATCTTAACCTGCTGACATGTAGAGAACATAGCCACAAACTCTGCAACATCCCTCTTCATCCCACTCCACCAATATATCTCCCATAAATCGCAGTATATTTTAGTGGCCCCTAGATGAATGGAGTATCGCGCACCATGCACTTATGCAAGAATTCGTTACTTCAAGTTATCTGCACCTGGAACGCACAAACAACCCTGACAACGAAGAACACCATCTCTCCCTTGGGAGAAAACCTGAACTTTCTGATTCTGAACTGACTCTTTCAGCTTGACAAGGTTAGGATCCATGTCTTGCTTTTATTTCACCTCGGAATCTAGAGATGACTCTGAACACATACACCACCCTCTGAAGAGTCGACTAAGCGAATGCCTAGTCTGGCAAGATGATGGATTTCCTGAGCTATCTTTTTCTTGCTCTCCTTAACATGAGAAATACTGCCTATGGAGAGTCTACTGAGAGCATCGGCCACAACGTTGGCCTTGCCCGGATGATAAAGGAAACTCATGTCATAGTCCTTTTAGAGCTATAACCACCTTCTATGATGAAGATTAAGATCTTTTTGAGAAAAGATATACTGGAGACTCTTATGATCGGTGAAGACGTCTATATGAACTCCATAAAGATAATGCCTCCAAATCTTCAAGGTAAAAACTACGGCTGCTAACTCAAGATCATGAGTAGGATAATTCTTCTCATGGGGCTTTAATTGTCTGGAGGTGTAGGCTATGACCTTACCATGCTGCATGAGGATACAAACTAAACCCACTCTGGATGCATCACAATATACTACAAACCCATCTAAACCATCTAGAAGAGCTAGAACTGAATTTGTAGTGAGTCGAGTCTTCAATTCCTGAAAAGTCTTCTCGTATGAATCTGACACTTGAAACTTGACCTTTTTCTGAGTCAATCTGGACATAGGAGACGCAATAGAAGATAATCCCTCGACAAACCATCTATAATAGACAGCCATACCCAAGAAACTCCTAATATCTATTGGAGATACGGGTCTGGGCCAGTTTTTTACCGCTTCAATTTTCTGAGGATCTACTTTAATGCCCTCACTTAAAATAATATGGACAAGGAATGCTACTGATCTTATCCAAAACTCACACGTACTGAACTTGGAGAATAACTGATGATTTCTGAGGGTCTGAAGAACAATTTTTAGATGGTCTGAATGATCACACTCAGTGCGAGAATACACCAGAATATCATCTATAAAGACTATGATGAACATGTCCAAGTACTGCTTGAACACATGGTTCATCAAGTCCATGAAAGCTGCAGGGTCATTGGTTAGACCAAAGGATATGACTAGAAATTCGAAGTGACCATACCGAGTACGGAAAGTTGTCTTTGGGATGTCACATTCTCGAACTCTGACCTGATGATAGCCTGATCTAAGGTCTATCTTGGAGAAATAATTGGCACCCTGAAGTTGGTGGGACAAATCATCTATTCTGGGAAGTGGATACCTATTCTTGACCGTAACTTTATTAAGATGACGGTAATCAATACACATCCTGAGAGAACCATCATTCTTGCACACGAATAAGACTGGCACACCCCATGGGGATACACTGGTCCTGATGAATCCCTTATCTAAGAGATCCTTTAACTGATCTTTCAATTCCTTAAGTTCTGTTGGTGCCATTCTGTATGGAAGGATAGAGATAGGCTGAGTATCTGGGAGAAGGACTATGCCAAAGTCAATTTCCCTTTCGTGAGGAATGCCTGGAAGATCTTAGGGAAAGATATCTAAATTTTCACTAACCACTGGGACTGATTCGAGACTGGGAGATTCAGACTTGGAATCTTTATCATGCATGATATGATACACATACCCCTTAGAAATCATTTTCCTTACTCAGAGGTAGGAAACAAGCTGACCCCTGAACGCTAAAACACAGCTCTTCCACTCTAAGGCGGGCTTATTCAAGAACTGAAACTGAACTATCCTGTTCCAGTAGTCGACTGTGGCATAGCAGGAATGAAGGCAATCCATGCCGAGAATGACATCAAAGTCCATCATCTCTAACTCGACTAAATCTACTGACGTGGATTTCTAAAATATCATAATCAGGCAGTTCCTATATACCTGTCGGGCTATGATGGTTTTGCCGACTATGGTAGAGACTAAAAAGAGCTCTGTTAAAATGTCGAGATTGATTTTGAAATCGCCTGCTATGTATGGAGTAACAAAAGACAAGGATGCACCTGGGTCTAGCAAAGAATAAACATGAACATGGAAAATTTGTAACGTACCAGTAACGACATTAGGAGAATTTTCCTAATCCTGTAGGGTCTGAAGAGCATAGAGTCTATTTGGGTGTTGCCTACTAGTAGCACTGGAAGTGGCACTCTACTATTTCTGGCGACCGAACTAAGCTGCGGAATGAATTTACTGACCTTGAAGACCTGACTATGGACACTCTCTAATCCTATGTCTTGGCTTGCCACAACCAAAATAGAAATCACTACCGGCTCTGCAAATACCCTTGTGGTTCTTACCACAAGACATACAAAGAGGATTTGTTCAGGCACTGCTAACACTACCCTGAGATTTAGAGCCTGGCGCTTTGTCTCTGCTACCATCTCTGAATTTTGGCACTGAGGCACTAGCGGAGGAAAGAGCTAGAGCTGCTGACTTGGGACAAAACTGCGAACGGTTCCCTCCCTCTGATTTGGGCTAAACAAAACTGAAACTGCCTAATTTTGCTTTCTTGTTCTTCCTCTCTCTAGTCCTAACCTTCTGCTCCTCTATCTGCTGATCATGGGTCATGAGTCTAGATAAGGTCATATCACTGTTCAGCATCACAGATCTACACTCATTCACCAAGCTATTATTCACCCCTGACACGAACTTGCTCATCTTAGACCTATTGTCTGCAACCACATGAGGGGTATACCTGGCTAGCTTTGTAAATCTGAGAGAATACTCCCTAACCATCATATTTCCCTGCCTGAGGTGGATGAACTCAAGAACTTTGGCTTCCTTCAGCTCTTGGGGAAAGAATCTGTCTAAGAAAGCCATGAAAAATTCCTCCCACCCAATGGGACCTATGTCATCTACCCTCTCGTACTTCCACTGTTTGTACCAAGTGTGAGCCACATCTTGCAACTGATTTGCGGCTAACTCATCACTCTTAACAAAAGTAACACCTATGATGTCAATGACCTTTTTAACTCCTGAGGGTCTTCATTAGACTTAGACCCATGGAAAAATAGAGGGTCTATTCGGGTAAAGTCCTGAATCGTAGCTACTGCGGAATAGCTGGTGGCCTTTCATTTTGGGAAGCCACACACTGATCAAGTGTGGTAAATGTGGCTCTAAACACCGCATGAGAAACATGTTCGCCCAAAGGATCTTCGGGTTGAGGAGCTGGCTGTTTTCTTCTGTTTGGGGCAATATTCTGAGACAAGAGAAGAACGAATTAGACTGGGAGTTTAACTTGAGATTATGCTCACTAGCACAACATGAATACTAAAAGAAGGGAAACTATTCCTAAAACAAATTATATCCTCCTGTACATAAAAGTGGCGCGCAACACACCCATGCATAAGACTCTACTAGATGCGGCTTTAAGAATTCCTAGGACTCTATTGAACCTTAGGCTCTGATACCAAGTTTGTAATGCCCCAATTTTCTGAATCGGAATGCTACACGGTGCTCATGACCCCGAGGGACCACAAGTTAACCCATGACTGATATCTATACCTGTACACTGCATAATATATATTTAATACACTGAAAACCTAAACATGTTGGCCATAAGGTTTAACTGAAGAGATATAGTAACATCCATGGGGTAATGAATACCCAAAACAACTGAATATAAAACTAAATACTGAATCTGATAGCTAAATCTGACTAAATCTAAAAGCCTCTAAGTATTGTCTGAATAAGGAGTTGAAGGAACATGTCTCCAACTAACTCCGTAAAACTGTACTGAAGTAATAAATGAATAAATCAAATCATATTATCCTCAAATGGATGAGAACTCACTGCAACACTACGACTGGAAAGCTACTGCTGGTCTGGAAATCGTGGCTCTAGACCTATGGTGTAACATGAAGAGAAAGCACCATAGTGCAAATGCGTCAGTACAACTGGAGTACTGAGTATACAAGTGAGGTAGGCTAATGCAAAGGGTTTACATGCATGAATAATGCTAACTGACTGACTGTTATGAACGTAAGAGTACAAACATACATACATAGTAACTGAGATCGTGAGTACTTGGTAGCTAAATCTGTACGCTAATACATGACTTGAACTGTAGTTCTGATAAATGAGTGACTGTGTCTGACAATCCTGAATCTGGTAGAACTCTCTGAGTCCCGTGCTATAACTGAATTTGACTGTATCTAACAGTTCTGGTATACTGATATATGAAGAACTGCCTGAGCTCTTTTACTGAGACTGATACTGAAACTATGGGAGATAGTTGTTTAACCGACATGCTCCATGTATACTATTACGTCTAAGCTGGGGTATAATCTCTTCCCCGACTGGAGGGTTGTCAATACCGCGTCACTAGTAAGGACAGTTGTGTGTGACCCTTATCTGGAAGGTACTTAAATTGAGAATGGTGGGACCCTAAACTGACAGGTTAAGCCATATCATCAACCCTAATCTGACAGGTTAAGATGTCTCAACCTACGTTAGCTACGTAGTTCTGGAACATAAGGATGACTGCTAAGAATCACACCCTGAACTGGCAGGTGAGGTCCCATCCTTGGTTTCACTCGGTGCTAACTTAAAATCCCATCCGAAGGGAATGAACATAATTCAACGGTCTATACATGGATTGAATAACTGACATACATTGACTGACGGAGTAGTACTATTATCTGAGAGTTAACTGAGATCATGATATTTCTGATGTTTCCTAAGTCACATGACTGACTGAATTCTATAGAGTATAGCTTGACTGAGATTTTTTGTGGTACATGACATGGTTCTAGGCACAGAGCTATATTTTTCAATTACGAATACCCCCACGACTCGATAAAAGAAAACTGGCACATATGACATTACTTGATCATAAGATTAGAGTCCACAATTCACAATATTATATGTAGGGGATAGTATACTTCATGTATTTATTCATATCTCAACATGGTAGGGAGAGCATGGATACATTTCATGTATATAATTCATATTTTCATTATCAGACATGCTTCATGCCACAACAACAACAACATATAAATAGCATGGAAATTCATATGGAAGTGTATATCTAATATGGACTTGTCATTTAGATATCATGGAATCCTGTAATTACGGGTTTCTAGCATCCTAGGCATTTTATCAAACACCTTGCATGAATTGTTTAAAGCATAGGTGGATTTCATACTTGCATCACATCAAACCACCTAAAGTTCTTGTTTTTCAACTAACAACCACATATTTTTCATGAAAACATCTTTAGATATCATTTTGAAACTTAAACAACAATCATCAACATGTACACACTTATATCACCATAAAAAGTTTACAAATTAACATTTAAAAACATAGTTCTCGATCTCTATGAACTGACTGGATTCATAGACGAACACTACGCATACCTTAGATTAAGAATTCATGGAATCTACGATTGAATTTGCTTGAAGCTTGAAACCCAATGGAAACCCTAGACTTGTTCTTGACTGTTCTTGAGTGAATTTTGATAAAATTAATGTAAAGGGATGCTTTGGGGCTTCAATCCCATGTTTAAAGAGTATATATAGGGTTTTAGGAAATTACCATATTGCCCTTGAGGTGTTTTAAATGAAAACTGAAAACTACGCAAAATTTATCCCGATTTAGGGCCCCGGCGCGACGCGGAGCATGGAAAAATGCCAATTATTGCAACCTGGAAGCTTGGAGCGAAGCAGGTCTATCGTGGAGGCTTTATAGAAATTGACGAGCGCCATTTTGGCCTCATGCGCGATACGCCATGCACTGAAATGGCATTCGTCTTACAACAGAAACTTAAAGTAGACATAATTTCTTCACCGGGTGTCCGTTTTAGGCGAATTTGGTATCGACGGAAAGCTTATTAAATTATATATCCGTTGGTAGGTCATGGGATCAAAAATTAGTAGTATAAAGAGAGATATGATCATTTGAATTTGACAATACCAATATCCTTCTCAAGAATTCAATCGGTAAGGAATATTTTGATTCGCACAATAGCTAGGACATATTTGAGACCTTAATTCACATCAACCTTGATCATGAAACTACCAAGGAACCATGAGGTACTATGCATGATCTTGAAACATGGAGATAATATTGAGTTTGATTTTTTGGGGTATTACACGCAGTTCTAGAGTTCAGGCATTGCTCCTAGCGACTCGGCCTCTCTGACGGGAGAGTCTTCATCTCTTTCCTCGCTCGATGCTAGCTTCTACTCCCAAATGAAAGACTCTGAATTGAACTCTCAACTAAACACAACTTAATTGAATCTGATACTGATCATGTTTCTCAAAATATCTGACTGAGTTACGCTGAGATTACTTAGTTTTGTATCTAATGAAAAAGGTATCGAATCATGGTATCTGACTGACGATACAGAGCTTGAATAGATTACTCGAATGGCTTCTGAGATTAGAATTGAATCACTTGAATACTATTAGATCTGAACTAATTACAGGGCTGAGGCTAGATTACTAGCGATATAGAGATTACAGAGATAACTGAGATTATTGAGCTTTCTTAAGTTCTGCACTTGTCTGAGGATACAAAGTTCTATAGTTCACTGGGTTCTGAGAATCATGGATTGACTGAAATTATCGAGAAACTGACATGGGATCTAGACAACAGCTCTATTTTCGGGTATAAATGCCCCCAGGACTCGATAACATAAAAGTAAAGCATAATCATTCTTAACTAGTCATCACCACAATCATTCATTCATCATCACAAGCATTCGTTCATCATCACAAGCATCCGTTTCTCATCACAATCATTAAAGCATCTCACAGTCATTAAGACATCACCTCAAGAATTTAAGGATCACAAACATCTTATTCATCATCACAGTCGCCAGGGGGTCACTTTAAGTATCTCGAAAACATAATCATATAATAACGTAGGGGAAACATGCTACTAGACTGTACTCCATTCAACAAAGTTTTACCTCAACTATTTCATACCTATATCAATCTTGACATGTGTTTGGATATCACATGGCTTGAGGAAACTTCATACTATCATGGAATAATATCATGGAATAATTCATTCACTTAGGCATTTTATCAAACACTAGGCATGCATAAACTAACTCACAATTTGGGGTTTCATCTTCAACATACTACAATGGCCCCTATGCTTTACCTAAGATCTTTATCAAACCTAGGGGGAACATGCTTCACTTATTCAACCATTTTTACACACATTGGACATGAATACATCACATAGAAAGCAACATAAGGAAGATTCATCACAAATATCACATGGATTCCACCTACTAGGGTCAAGGCTCATGAATCTTGTAAACAAACATGAATAAAAACTCAACAACACATGTAACACCAATTTCAACTCATACAAACATTAAAAACTCATAAACATAAAAATCTTTGAGTTTTGAAAAGGGTTCTTGAGCTTCTTGGATGAAAGGGGCCCAAGAATCAACATCTGCATACCTTGATCTTTGAAATTAGATGAATTCTAATGCTTGAGACTCTATCCGCACTTGTAATAAATAATTCTCGAAGCCCACACTATGAGGAACTTGATTCTTGAAGAAATCTTGAAGAATTTATGGATGATTTTTGGAAGATTAATTTCCTTGATGAAACCCTAGATATTTCTCTTTAGAGAATTGGGAAAGAAAATGAAGGAAATTAGGGTTTTGGATGAGGTTCCTCATATTTATAGAGGCTTCCAAAAGGTGGGAAATGACCAAAATACCCTTGCAAAAATGTCTTTAAATTGCTGAAAAAAAATAGTTGACGACATTCGTGATAAGGCGTCAAATTGGTGATAGGCCGTCACGAATTGTCGTATCAAAAGGGTAAAATTTTGAGTTTCTAGTTAAGGTTGACGACATTGGTGATAGGACGTCACGGGCGTGACGGTTTGTCACAAAATGTCATCACCAGGGTCAGAAATCTTCCTAGGTCTGATGACATTGATGATAGCCCATCACGGGCGTGACGGCTTGTCACAATTGTCGTCACCAATTTCCCAGCCAGACATGCTGGAGTAAAATGGGCATAACTCTTTGCTCCGATATTAGTTTTTGACGAAATTGGTATCGTTGGAAAGATAATTCTAAGATATTTCATTTAGTATATAGTAGGTCCTCTAATTTCATATATAAAAGGAGTTATGTTCAATTGAAGTTGACAAAAGTTTTGACGCTCACTAAAACTTGAACGATAGGAAAGCTTTCAACTCGTCCTTGAGTTAGGGGACCTCTATGATCTTAATTCGTGATCAAATAGATTCCCACACGATTCAAAGTATTTCATACTTGGGAATATCTTTATGAAACATTTAGACTCAGATTTTTGCTTTACCAAATATGCTCTAAGGCTCAGACTGGAAGAGGATTTTGCGGGGAATTACACTATTACTCACATGTCATTAGGGAGTTACAGCCCTTAAAAAACTTGAGTAAATCAATCACATATCTAATTCAATTTAAGTCTCAAGGAGTTAGGGGTTTTGGTCTAGAAATAAACAATTTAACATCAACTAGAAGGAATCATACCTTAGCTTTGTAGCAAGATTCGATTACACAAGTTGTTTAATCTCCTAATCAACCCACAAGACTCACTTGGAAGATTTTACACTCCATTAGGGTTTATAGCTTAAGGGGGAGGCACAAAATGGGAATATTTTGGGCAAGACAACTCTTAAAAAGTCATGCCCATCTCTCAGGTCTTGCGGTTGTGCTATTTGCCTAGCTGCAATCACGGTATTGCGGTTGTGGCATTGCGGTCACACCCACATCACCGTTGTCGCGATATCTCCTTCTATGCTAGGCACGACTGAATCTTGGAACTTGGTTTCGGTCTTTGGACAATGCCTCGAGATGAATTTGGAGTCTGATTCGATCAAATAGGATATGTAACCACATAAATTTGACGTTCTGGAGGCATTGGCTAAGTCTGATTTCACATTTAAAGTAATTTTACTAGAGTTTTTGCTTAGTGGTCAATTAGGACCAACGAAGACTTCAAATTAAGAAAGTGGCTCTAAAAGCCAAATAAACCTCTAGATAACCGATCTATCAGTTTCGACAAGTCACTAATGACTTAGGTTAGGTAGCTATGGAGAAGCTCTATCGGCGAAATAAGCTAGAATACATATAATGACCTGAAGGGTCATTATAACATCCACTACTAAGGAACTTTCTTCCTCGAAAGTTAAAGACAAGAAAATACTTGATGTCTTGAACAAATGAGGATATTTAGCCCGCATCTCACTTTTGATCTCCGAAGTAGCCTCCTCTACAGTGCGATGCCTCCACCAAACCTTGACTATCAAAATCTCCCTAGTCCATAGTCGCCTCACAGCACTAGCCAATATCAATACGGGCTCCTCCACAAAGGTCAATTGATCGTCCAATTGGACTGTGTCCCATCTAAGTACATGAGAAGGATCAGGAATATACTTTCACAACATAGAGACATGGAAAATCGGATGAATAGCAGCATAGCCTAGAGGTAAAGACAACTCATAGGCTACCTCATGAACTACACAAAGAATATCAACATGACTAATATATTGGGGGCTAGGCTTACCCTTCCTCACAAATATCATCCCACCTCTCATAGGTGAAACACAAAGGAACGCACGGTCACCAACTCTAAATCTCAAGGCACGCAGTCTACGATCGACATAGGCTTTTTGCCTACTCTGGGCTTCTCTTAGTCTATACTGAATCACCCTAACTCTATCCAACGAGTCCTAAAGCAAATCTGTACCACGGGGACAAACATCAAATGTCTCAAATCATCCTACCGTACAAAGCCTCATAAGGTGCTATCTCGATACTGGAATGATAACTATTGTGGTAGGAAAACCCTATCAATGCTATGTGCTGATCCCACTGACCTCTAAAGTCTATAACATAGGATTGGAGCATATCCTCAAGCATCTAAATAGTCCACTCGGACTGATCGTCCATCTTCGGATGTAAGGCAGTACTTAAATACACTTGATTACCCAACTCCTCCTTAAATGCTCACCAAAACTGTAACGTATACACAGAACCACGATCTGATATGATAGACAGAAGGACCCCGTGCAAATGAACTATCTCTCAGACACAAATCTTGGCTAATCTCTTAGAACTAAAGGTCATCTGAATATGAATGAAATGTGCCAACTTGGTCAAATTATCCACAATAACCCAAATACCATATAACCACAGGAAGTATGAGGCAAACCACTAATGAAGTCTATGGTAATCATGTCCCATTTCTACTCAGGAATGGGCAATCTTTGAGTCAATTCGCCTGGATGATGATGCTCAGCCTTAACCTGCTGACAACACAGGCAATAAGCCATGAAGTCTGCCATATCTCTCTTCATACCATCCTACCCAATAAAGTTGCCTCACGTCTTTATACATCTTGGTCGTACCAGGATGAATAAAATATCTAGAGTTGTGATCCTCATGCAAAATTTACAAAATCAAGTCGTCTAGTCGATGAACACAACTATGACACCAAAATCTCAAGATACCCTTAGAATATATATTGTGTCTTCAAGACTCATAACTCACTATCCGATCATGGAGAAGTCATAACTTACTATCCTCGAACTAACGATCCCGAATCTGCTCAACTAGTGAGGACCTCGCCCCAACACAAGCCAAAATCCTCGCAAGATCTGAATTATCAAGGCAAACCATCAAATTAGCCAAGTACTAGATCTCCCGTACCAAGGGCCTCTGAGAAACAGATATACACGCCAAACTGCACATACTCACCGCCTTGCAACTCAAGTCATTCGCCACCATATTTTCCTTACCCAGATGATACAAAATAAAAATATCATAGTCCTTTAATAACTTCGTCCATCTATGGTAGAAAGCATTAAGCTTTCACTGGGTCATAAGATTCTAAAGACTACAATGATTGGTGAAAATCTCACAACGCAAACAATACAAGTAATGCCTCCAAATCTTGAACGCGAAAACTACTGTTGCCAGCTCCAAATCATTTGTGGTGTAGTTGCACTCATGCACCTTATATTGTCTTGAAGCATAGGGAATGACACAACCCTGCAGCATCAAAACACAACCAAGACCAACACCAGAAACATTACAAACACTGTGAATCCTTCGCCCTCAACTGGAAGAGCTAACACTGGGGCTGAAGTGAGATAATTCTTAAGCTTTCCAAAGCTCACCTCACACTCCTCGGCAATCGAAAAGGAACTTCCTTCTAGGTTAATCTAGTCATAAGGGTTGATAAGGTAGTAGAATTCTCAACAAAATGCCTCTAATAACCATCCAAACTAATAAAATTGGGAACCTCAGTTGAAGAAGTAGGTCTAGCCCAATCATAAATCGCCAAAATCTTAGCTGGGTCTACTATAATACCCTCATTGGACACCGAATGTCCAAGAAAAGACACCGAATCAAGCCAAGACTCGCACTTGGAGAACTTGACAAAAAGCATATGCTCTCAATACACCCAGAGCACAACCCTCAAATATTGTGCATACTCCTCACTACTCCTCGAGTACACAAGAATATCATCAATGAACACAATAAAAAAGAGCCTAGATAAGTTCTTAACACATGGTTCATCAAGTCCATAAATGCGGCTGGGCATTAGTCAGCCCAAAAGGCATCAAAAAAAACTCATACTGACCATAACGAATCCTAAAGGCTGTCTTACGAATATCATTTGCCCGAATTCTTAACTGGTGATAACCGGACCTCAAATCTATCTTTGAAAATACAGCTACGCCCTAAAACTAGTCGAAAAATAATCAATATGAGGTATAGAATAATGGTTCTTCACCATCACCTTGTTAAGTTACCTATAGTCAATACACATCCGCATCAAACCATCTTTCTTCTTTACAAACAAGACAGGGGCTCCCCACGGAGATATACTCATCCTAATGAACCCCTTGCCAAGAAGATCCTAGAGCTGAGAGTTCAGCTCCTTAAGCTCTGTAGGAGCCATACGGTAAGATGCCATAGAAATAGGTCAGGTACAAGGCTCAAGGTCAATAGAAAACTCAATCTCACAATCAGGAGGGATACCAGGCAAATCATCAGGAAACACATTAGGAAACTCACACAAAATAGGAAGAGAGTCAAGCGTCGGACTCTTTACATGGGTATCACATACATAGGTGAGATAATACTTGCAACCCCTCGATATAAGTCATCTATCACAAACATAAGAAATAATCCCCATCGGCTCGTGGCTAATATCAATCTTCCACATGACTAGGGGTATGTCAGGCATGTCTAAGGTAATGGTCTTGGAGAAATAATCTATGATTGAATGATAGTGGGAGAACCAGTCCGTGCCCAAAATCATATCAAAATCCAACATATACATAATAATAAGATTAGCATAAGTATCAACATCACTAACAGTCATAACACATGATCTGAATACCCGATCCACTGCTAAAGAATCACCTACGAGAGTAGATCTGTGCAATGGCACAGATAATAAATCACTAGACAAGTCCAACTGTGGTGCATAATAAGAACATATATAAGAATAATTAGAGAGAGGACAAATAAAGCAAGAGCCTACTTGCGGCATATCAAACTCGCACCTGTAACTATAGCATCCAAAGTCTCATTCTTGGGCCTAGCAAGTACTGCTTACGACTGACCATGCCCACCACCTGGCTGGGTACCTGACCGACCTCCTACCTTACCTACCTAAGTACCACCTCAAGCACCCTATTAACCACCTCTACGACCTTGTAAACCACCTCTACCTAAGGGATGGACTGCCCTAATGAGATTATCTCCCTAAGATAAAACAACCATCTCCCCGCGACTAGGGCACTCATTTAAGAAATGACAGAAAGTCCACAAGTAAAACAAGTCTCACAAAAAGAACCAGAACTCACAAATCCAACTGACCAAACATATCTACCACACATAGCATGTCTCATTAATGAACCTCTTAAAGACTGATCACTGCCCTTACTAGGGTGACCATTTGTAATAAACTGATCCTCGCCAGTGGTTTGGAGAGCTGCCTGAACTGGTCAACTAGACTGACTCTCAGTCTGAAAAGATAGACGCGAAGGATGTCCAACATAAGGAATACTACCTCTGAATTGGGAACTACTAAAAACCCCACCAAATCTGCCCTGATATTTGAGCCACATATCATGGCCCTCATGCGGCATGTCCTTCATCACTCTAGCATGATCAGCGACCTCAAAAAAGGTCCTACCCATAACAACTAAATTCTGAGTATCTATCCGAATAGGAAATCTCAATCCTCTCATAACGTATCAAACTTTCTCATACTCAGTATCCAAGATAGAAGTTGCATGTCTAGACAACTCATGGAAATGAGCCTCATACTCAGCGAGTGTCATAGAACCCAGCTCTAATCTAGAGAAATGATTTCTTAAATGATATCTAAGGCTACGCGACATAAACTTCTCCAAGACCATTTTGGAGAACTGATCCCAAGAGAGAGATAGGAAAATCCAACTAGTCTAGAGCTCACAAAACCCTTCCACCAGTGTCTAGCAGATAGGTCCAACTGAAATATGGTGTTGTCCATACCACAAGCTTCAACAAGGCCTAACTCACGAAGCCTATCCTCACAAGCAGTCAGAAACTCAAATGCATCTTCTTCAACAGCACTAGAAAATCTCTAAGTGGAGCCAACCTCAAGAATATACCCAGCGTCTTTTTCTCCTCAATAGACATAACAGGCTGGGTCACAACTGGCTGAATGTCTGTTGTCTAAACAATAGCCGAATTAGGAGAAACCTTAACACCAGGAGCTACAGCTGTAAGTTGTACTCCTACTCCAGTATACTATGAACTATCAACAATACCTAACTGTTGAACCAAAGCATCCCTAAGAAAAGAAGAGGGTATGAATCTTGGTTTAACCTGGGCTTGTCCCTAACCCAATGCTAGCTGAGGTGGAGGAGTCTCTAGCTCAGGTGTAGGAATAGGGTCCTGGAGAGCTACACCTCGATCCCTAAATGAGGACACATCATTAGTATGGGTCTTGGGACCCTCATCATGTATCACTAAAGCACGTGTCCTGGCATCTGCAAAATAGTAAAGTCAACAGAATATCCTACTAACCAACTCAGACTTTTAGCACGATATGAGTGAAATAAGTGAATGACTCCTAAGAATGTGTCATAGCCTCAAGAAGATAGGATCTGAATGTCAATGTTCCGATCCGCACGACTCTATTAGACACTTTCTCTTGTACCAATAATATCAATGAAACCTAGGCTCTATTTCCAATTTGTCATGACCTAATTTTTGAATCATGATAGCACCTACCATGTCCCACCGGTAGGTATGCCTATATCGTAACTCTGAGCTAATGCAATGGGTTAGCTTGGTAGTAATGTCCAGCATGAACCCTATATAAGAACACAATATAAATAATAACATTCCACAACCTAAGACAACCACTATTCAAAATACCATTCCCATGATCTGATAGTATTAGTACAAGAGCGTCTAGATTTAACAATAGGAATTTTCATCTGAAAGTCTAAAATGTCTTAAATAATCTCATAAATTTGTCTCGAAAACAAAAGAAAAATAAAGATAGAGGGGGCATAGGGAAACTCGAACTCCAAGAGCTCACCCCATCTCCAAATGGTCAATGTGGAATGATCCAACTCAACGACGACAACTAGAACCTGTGTCTGCACCAAAAAGGTATCGAAATATAGTATGAGTACCAAAATATGAGTTCTCAATTGGCATCATCGGTCGACTGACCTAAATCATAATATAAAGATGATATAAGGCAAGACAACAACTTAAAGTCAAGGTATAGAATTGAACCTAAATCTTCTTCGCTACCACTATATAGAATAACTAATCTACTAGGGTAATAGCATAATACATCATATCAATACAAACCATATTCATCCTACAAATGAGTAATTGTTTTATAAGAGTAAAGCCACATATATACAGTAACAACCATGAATTTACCATAATCAACACCAACTTTCATTAGACTATAAAGCACAAGAACTTACCAAGGCGTCCCATACCGCCAGAAAGTACACGTAAAAACACAACCAAAAACTCATCAAGGCATCCCATACAATCGGAGAGTACACCAAAAGAATACAATACAAAGAACCAATAATGGCATCCCATAACACCAGAGAGTACACCAAGAGATCAACCAGAAAAACATCAAGGCAATACTATACCAAAACTAATCGAAGTTATGGGTAACACAACCTGGCCATGGGTCATTTTCGATGTTCACAATCATCTTCAATACCGCAACTTAATCACAACAAAACCAATATTGACATAACATAGTTATATAGTTATTTATTTTGTAAATCATTAACAAACTTAAAGATTAGTCTATACTAGTCAATCTTTATTTCCATAATCCACTAGATTACAAGTCATATAGTTACTAGCCATCACTTAAGGAAAAAGCTACAAGTTACCAATGCTATTATTTATTCACCAGTACAAGGTCATTCACTAGTTAGCATTCTCATTATATAAATCCTCAATTAAGCCACCACGACATCACATACTAGATGTCAACTTAACTATCCATTATAAAATACCAAGTCTATTATTATTGAGAATATTGAAACCCTAAGGACTAATTTCCATATTTTTACCAAGTAAGGTCCACCAACTAGTTCACTAGCCTTCTAGCCTAGCAGTCATAATCATTAATTAGAAATAACTAGCTATCACAGAAGCCACTTTTCAAGGAAAAAATCAATAACATAACCATTAATTCAAGTCAAGTAGATTTACTAGGTGAGCCTTTGGTTCTACAGAAGATTACACATACCAATTAGCCTTAACCCAATGATAGGTATAAATTACCTCTAGCTAAAAATTAGAGTCAACAAGGGCAACACCTCTTATTTAGTTAAATAGGACAAGGAATGAACAACAATTTACCAAGGAAGACATCATATTCAACGTACATAAGTGGTTTGGACCCACACGGCCTATCCTCCTTATGTATTCAAGCATTTATCTAAATTTTCCCCACATGGCATCATACATCTTTACCTCTTTTAGACTTACCGAGAATTATCACAACATCATCATATCATTTGAATTTACCGAGCATCATCATAACGTCAACATATCCCTCAAATTCATCGAGCATCATCATAACATCAATATATCCTCCAGATTCACTGGGCATCATTATTGAATCATCATATCCTCTGGATTAATTGAGATCATCATAATATCAACAAATCTTCTAGATTCATAAGGCATCATCATATCATTATTACCTCTTCTGATTCACCGGGTATCATCATAACATCAACATACCCTTCGAATTCACCAGGCATCAACATACTAATCACATATACAGTAAAATCAATAAACATATACAAGCCATAATAATAGAGTAATAGGGATGTACGATAGCATATACCATCAAAATTTACTATTAACCATCACATAATATGAGTAGAGGCATGTGAATGAGTATTAAATAATATACCATTTAAACATTTATCATCTAAACCCCACCCAATCTCAATAGATATCAACAATTATACTATAATCAAGCTCAATCTAACTATAAGTAAGCCTATCCTACCTTGAGTCCAAGCAACTCACAAACCCACAAGTTTTTCCTTTCCTCTTCTTGAAGCCTCTTCTTCAACGAGCCTAGCTATCATAATAAAATCTAAGCATTACAACAAGAATAACAATACTCATTATGGCACCATTGTGCAATGGGTTCAAATTAATACCAAACCCCCACGTGGGTTCTACCTTTGGAAAATGTGTTTTCGAGACAGACCCATTACTCACATATCATTAGGGATTTATAGCCCTCAAGAAACTTAAGTAAATCAATCACATATGGAGTTCAATTTAAGTCTCAAGGACTTGGGGGTTTTGGGTCTAGAAATCAACAATTTAACATCAACTAAAAGGAATCATGCCTTAGATTTATTGCAAGATTCAATTACACAAGTTGTTTAAGCTCCTAATCAACCCACAAGACTTACTTGGAAGATTTTGCACTCTATTAGGGTTTATATCTTAAGGGGGAGGCATAAAATGGCCAAATTTTTTAGCAAGACAACCCTTAAATAGACATGCCCAGCCCTAAGATCTTATGGTCGCGCCCTCTGCCTAGCCGCAGTCGCAGCATAGTGGTCACACCCACATCATCATAGTCGCAGTATCTACTCCTATTCTAAGAATGGCTCAAGCTTGGAACATGGCTTCGGTCGAGGCCTCGAGATGCATTAGAAGTCTGATTTGACCAAATAAGATATGTAACCACATAGATTTCAACGTTTTAAATGCATTGGTAAAGTTGAATTTCATATTTAAGGTAGTTTTACTAGAGTTTTCACTTGGTGGTCAATTAGGACCAATGAAGACTTCAAGTTGAGAAAGTGGCTCTAAATCCAAATGAACGGACAGGTAACCAATTTATCGATTCCAGCAAGTCACTAATGACTTAGGTGGCTATCGAGAAGCTCTATCGGCAAAATAAGCTAGAATATAGACAATGACCTGAAGGGTCATTACAACTTCAACTACTAAGGCTCGATATAGTGGTAAGTATTCCCTCCTATCATGCGAGTGACCCGGGTTAGATCCTGGCAACGATACTATTTTTTATAACGCTCAAGTTACACATTAATTTAAGTTAAGATGGTCGCTGTCAAAATATTTACCCAACTTTGGAGTCGGGGTGGAATCTACGAGCTAAAACTTGAATAAAAATCAAGTTAATTAGAAATAATGGATACTTGTTAAATTCAAACCAATATTACACAAAGATAAAAATAGGGGAGATAAGTATCAACACTACTGATTCTTTTTGGTTTTTTCTAGTATAAATTTGGGGCTATGAATAATTAGAGTTTTATCAATTATGCATGGATCTTGGGATTATGTATTACTAAGGGAAGTGACATATGGATATTAATAGTTAACTACATTATTAGTAGGTCAAATGTGGGTTGGTTCGATTAAAGGTTTTGATGCTTGTCTTTCAAAAAAACACCAAACTTTGACCCATTGATTCTTTTGAATACCTAATGTTTGTATTCAACAATTGGTAACCAAACCTTAAGTTAGGCATCCCTATTTCTAGGATAATACGCATGGTATATTTAACTTCATAACCACCCTTATGTCTAAGATAGTGATAGATTAGCAAACTACACACATAATTATCTACCATTGCTTTGGTCTCTACATCCCTCTTTCAAGGATGATATGGATTCCTAAAGTTCACCCAAAAACATTTTTTCAAAGATGGCTTTGAGATTTCTAGAGTTTAGAGCTTTCACACATCAAATCCATATGGGTATTTGGGGCTTTCGCCCACAAATTGCAACCAAATTGGTAAAGTAATGATAAAACCCATCAACATGAACTACTAAATAGAAACTAACTATAACAAATCATACACACTTTAATCCCTATTCATACATAACCCCAAGAGGGAGATCTAGCTACACATAAGATAAATAAGCAAACATATACCCATGATCTCCATTGAAATAATTTATTGAAGACTAAGTGAATGTTACTTCAAACTTTGGACATCCACAAATCTCCAATGAAAGTGAGCTATTCCTCCATTTAGAGGCTACTCCAATGTATTCGTCACCAAAAATTTATACAAGATTTTTTTCTCCAAGTATGGAGGCTATGAACTTAAGAACAAAACCTAAATATTTGAGGAAGATGTAATATCATTGATGATTAGGTTTTGACCCTTCCTTTTGTCAAATTTGGGATCAGCCATTTGCATTTATATTACTATCCTTGGGCTACATTTTTCTGCTAGACCGTGATCACATAGACTTGGCTATGACTGTGGCTATCGCAACAAAAATTAGCTCACGCGATCATAGTAGGTTGACCTTATTGACTAATCATGATTGTTCTCCTCTGACCGCGATTGGCGTAACTGAGTCCATATTTTCCCCAGGTCTTAAGTTGCACTTTCTTGCTTCCTTTGATCACTTTTAGCTCCAACCTAAATATTTATATCTCATAAAATATGTACCTTCAAAATATGGATATTAGTGTATTCAATCACAATTATGTCTCATTTATTCATTTAAAACATGGTAATGTGCATAAATGTTGAGTGCAAATGAGTGGTAAAATCACCACTCATCAAGGTGATGCGTAGACTCTTGAAGTCACAAATACCCCTAATACCCTATTTTCTACTATTTCTAGGGAGACTATTATACCTATAATAGCAACACCTATAAGTTGAACTAACACTAGCTCTATACCTTAAGTTTTTTCTACTCCTGCCCAGCCTACCTTGACTTATGCTAATTTGATAAAAATGGGCAATGTGGTATAATCTTCATACACTAGATCTACTATGTTAGTAGACCATATTTAAATTATAATTCAGGCTACCTTATATCATTTTTGGGATAATATGAAAGGATATAAGCAAACTTTGTGTAGTTATGATAATAGATTGATTGAGTTGACTGAGCTTATTTCTCAATTAACCAAAAGAAGACAAATGTACTGGGAAGTGTAGACTTGTCAGCTATGCAAGTCGATATTATATTTATGGGGTTTGATGCATATATGTTTGTGTACACTTATCTTACTAGTTTTCTAATGGCACCACAATAGGTCACACCACAACCGACCACTTAGGGTATTCCAAAGAGATGTTCATTCAATTTTTTGCAAAGAGCCAGTTCTAGAGAGCCATGCAGATGAGGATGAGGATTCTTCAAGGATTAAGGAGAAGAATATTAGAAAGTAGGGTAAAAGTCTACTAAGGATATTTCACATAGAAATTTCAATGATCTTCAGGACCTTAAGGCAGGTACGATGTTTTATGATCTTGATCAATCCCCGGGGGAGACCAGTATAGAGGGATATAGCTGGTCTAAACCTAATTAGGAAACACTTTCTATTAATATTACCCCTGTCATTACACCTGAGGTTCCTCCAAGTGTAGATCAAGGCACTGATGCCCATTTTGAGGACACACTATTGGGCTAGACTCCACATTATTCCTAGATGGCGCAAGGGGCCATGTATCCATGACTTTTCTTCATTTATTTCTTTATATATTGAGGATAAATTATATTTTTTAGATAGGGTGGGTGCATTCAATTATTTTCATATGTATTGTTTGTATATTCTCCTTATTTTCTATTTGTATATTCCATTTGTTGATGTATGAGATGCTTATTTTGATTCTTATATGATGGTTTGTGGTGATGTGACGTGTTACATTTTATATTTTAAGTTTGTTTGTTTGAATTTTAAATTCTAGGAATTTGTAGTTTTTTTAGTTAATTTATTTAGACTCTATTTGGTGTCGGGCTAGAGTGATAGATGTTTGAATTAGAATTCTTTGACTCAAAGGATACTCTTATGGGGATTTTTCCATGAATGGAGCTTTAAAATAGTTAATTGATAAAAAAAGTGCCTTTTGTTAGAAATTTTTGTTGATTGAGTTGAGATTGTTGAATACTCATTATTGTGAATACCTACATGATTACTTGACTATTTGAGTACCTTATATAAATGTACAATGATTTAGTTATTCCAATAAGGGACTTGAAAATGAAGCTTTAAGATTGTACTTTAGCACTATGTATGGTATGAACTCATGTTTGATTTTGTGTTGTGTTTCTATCTAGTTTGTTGGTCTTCACTAAATATAAGGATTTATAAAGTAGGATAAATGATAATAGGACATGAATAGGGTGAACCTTAAAAATGACCGTATAGTTTCCCATATCGCGAGATGAGTAACCAAGATTTAACCTTTTCTACTTAATAGCCCTTTTCTAGATCAACCGCATTACAAGCCATAATCAGTTCAAGCAAAATACCTCTCTCGAACCAAATGCTCCTTGAAGCACTAAAGTAGAGCAACTTAGACCATAAGAAATAATTAATCAAATTATGTTAGTGTAAGTGAAAGTAAATAGAGGTTGATGACTTCTTTCTCTTACATCCATAATATCTTGGGTAAATAGTAAAAGGGATACAATAAAAAGAAGACAAAAGAGAGAAAAACATATAGGAAAAGAGATTTTGGTGTAATTAAATAAGTTGTGTTGCTTTAAGATCATGAATGAAGGATGTAAATAAGTGGAAAAAGTAAGAAAGGGGACCTTACACTTCTAAATATGTTGATTTGGGGTATCATTAAGGAAGAAGGTGTTTATGGGTCGCCTGTAGTGCTTCAGGTGGGTAGAGTCACTAGAACTTAATAAATCCTACCTTACTTGTTCCCTATGTTACACGCCTACAAAAGTTATTTAAGATCTCTAATTTAGCATGTCTAACTATAGTGTGATGGAAAATATGGGAAACCCAATGGCATGGCATTCACATAGTTTATCCTCTTTGAGAGTGTGAGAGAAGGTTTCCATGACACCTTGTTTGTTCATTTGATTTCCTGATATATCATGGGATATTCTTTATGTAATCAGACTTAAATTACATAAATCTAGTAAATTGATAGACCTTGGTTGGTATATTTAAGCATGTGCATATTTGGTAATGGATAGTCATTGCTTGAAGCTTGTAGTTCAAGAAATGTGCAGTTTATAATTCAAACCGGTACCATTGGTTTAATAAATCAAGAACGCAAGGAGGTTGTCACAAATTCATATGTCCAAGCTCCAAAAAACTATCATTTATAGACACTATGTTTTGTTGTGAGTGTTGATTTTCTTGAGAACAAACAAAAGATTAAGTTGAGGGTGTTGATGATCTAGAAATTTATGACTTACTCATTTATCCTATATTTGATATTAAAAAAAATATTCTTAATGCCAATTTGAGTCATTTATTATGTTAGTTTGATTGGAATGTATGAGTTGAAGTCAAAAAAAATAAGGAGCATAAAAGACCAAACGAAATTAAAAGATAGAAGAAAATGAGAGGTATGAGAAAGACCATCACCAAAGAGTCTATTGAGGTTCACACACATGCTCTGCATATTGCCAAAGTAGAGTTTTCATCAATAAAATGGATAGAAAAATCAAGTTCTTCTCAAGTAGTGCTTAGCAAGCAAAAAGGAGTTTTATGTATTATAAAACTCTTTGATGGGGGTTAGAAAGCATTCCCAAGAGGAATAGAACATTAAAGAAACCAAGGATTGGAGGTGAGTTTGGCGAGCTTTAAGACACTTTTAGCGTATCCCAAAATGATCGGTGAGCCAGACACAGCTCGCATAACTCAAGGCAATGGTTGTTTTGTAAATTAAATGCTCCAAATTTCTTAAACAATAAAAGGACAATTTTGATTTCTAAACCCTCTTTCAACTTTATCTTTCATTTGGAGACTTAGTAATTAATTATCTATGTTTTAAATGAAGACATATTTTGATCCTTTGGGATTCTCTATTTTCCACTGTGGATATTCACGTTATGGAAGATTTGAATGATGACATAGGTATAATTGCTTGCTTATTAATTATTCATAGTTAAAATTCCTAATTCTTATGGTGTGTAATGTATGAATCTTAGCATGTAATTTGGTGTTAGTTAATTGATTCAACAATTATTTATTTAATATGGGTTTATCTAATTATCTATATTTTTACTTATGATTAAAGATTTAAAACTTTAATTAGTCTTAAAACCTTAGTTTTCTTGAAAAGGGGAATAAGGGTGACGGGAATTAGTTAAAAAAGATACGATCTCTTTCATTTAATAGTGAATTCTAGAGATAGACTAGTTAGTTTGTGTTTGTAGATTTGTTGAGATTTTATACATATTGGGGTTTGAGATAACCCCATGTAAAATTTATTGATGGTTTGAGAAATTAGAAAAAATATCAAAGGCCTAGCCTACCCACATGAATAATGTTGTTGAAGAAATATCACATCCTTAAGATCTTTTAATATTCTATTTTGTTTTAATATTGTCACGACACAAAATCTGAGGTCATGATGGCACTTATTATGGAATAGCCTTGAGAAAAAAGCCTAATCCTGTGAGTTAGAAAATTTTAAAGCCGTAATAAAATAGAACATGATGAGACTTCTGAAATAAAGTCAGTCCCTAAAACATAAATCAAAGTGGACGTTTGAAATAAATACAAAATCCAATCCCAAAAGCTGGTGTCATGAGTACAAAGCATCTAATAATACAATGGTGTTTGAAATATAACTTTTTTTCTCTAAAATAACCAAAGATATAAATAAACATAGGATGGACTAAGAAATTACTTTGCACACAAAGAGTACACTAGTACCTTGAGTTTCCAACTAATTACAAATGAACTTAGTTGTAGTGACCTAATTTTTGGTAATTATTGTAAATTATTTATTTCCATATTATTTGACTATTTTACCCCTCCCAGTAATTTCTTTGTTGTATTTATGGGTTATGGAGATGGTTGGCATGATTCTCAATGCATTGTAGTGTGATTTGTGCGAGATTATGCTTTTTGGTTATTATAAAAGCTTTATAGTTGAATTTAGTTAACATTTTTTTATTTGTGTGTCAGATGGCAAAATAGATTGTGACAGCAGATTGCAAACGTTGATTTTAGGTTGAAAACATGGTTGGTACGGTTTTTTGGCTTTTATATCTCATTTTGATCCTCAGTTTGAAAAATTATGAAATTGGATTTCAAGGGTCAACTTTGTGAGAATGATATTTTTTAAAAGATCCAATATAGTTATTGATTTCGTAAAATTAAATTTGATAGGGTAGCATAGTTCATTTGCATTCTTAAGATTCTGTATGAATCATGAGGGATAGGAGACTTGGAATTCTCCAAGTCTCTAGATGGTATACCACTTAGTTGATGCCCCAATTAAGTGACATTTTTGTCACTTAATCAACCTAGAATATAGTAGGGAATGTGGCTTCACGTAAGTAACTATTGCTTATGCAATATCCAAGTCGCTTATGCAGCATCTATGCATCCAGTGAGTATCGCATAAGCGACACCTGGTCACTTTAGTGATAGCTGCATAAGTGACTCAATGATTTCTTAAGTGATGCTTGGATGATATAAATTCCCCATTTTTGTGATTTTTCACTATTTTCAAGACTTGGATCTAGGAGTTCCAAGTTTTTGGGTGATTTCTTTCATTTTTAAGTTTGGGTAAGCGTCAAATCCCTATTTCAGTTATCTTTATTCAATTATTGTCCTTTAAACTTTTTTAAAACTTGATTTAAAAGTGAAATTTGGGGATTTGGGCACGGAAGTCCTATATTAGCAATTTCTCAATTTAAACCCCAATGCCAACTTATTTTTACTTGGGTTTTATTCTATGACTTTATTTAATCATGGGAAACATGTTTTTGGACTAAAATTATGGTTTTACCCTTTTTTTCAAACACCCATTTTGAGGGTCCATTTTGACCCCAACCAAGGAATGGGTAAACAGGTATTGTTGGATCTTTTTTGACATGTAGATTCTATTTTTAGGCATTTTAGTTTATTTTGGGTCGATTTGTGAGAATTCTTAGGGTTAAAGGCTTTCTTGTACTAGTTTTCTTGGCATTTGAGGTAGGTTATGACTTAACATTCTTCAGATTAGGATAGGTAGTTAATATTGGTAAAAAATCATGTTAAGGGAACAAGAATCAATCACTAAAATAGCTATTAATATTATGTTGTGCCTTTAGGGGCCTATGTTGTTGATATTATTGGACTTAGGTATGTATATTTGGTTGTATCTTTTTGGTGAAAACTTGAAATTAGAATTTATATGGTATCAATGGGATATTATTGTGAATTTTACTCTATTGGCATATGATTACATTGGACTCATGGATTTTTGGCATATCGAGCAGATTCTTGGTTGACATAGTCGGTATATTGGTAGGCTCTAAAAATTCTCATTCTAGTTGGTTGTTAGCATTGCATTCTCATAGTATATGCACTTGAAAAATATTGGTACCATTGTGGTAATACTAGAAACACTAGCTTGTGACATCTTTATAGACCTTCTACCAAGGGATGTGCCAAAAAAGAGTCATGGATATTGGTATTGGTTATTGGATTTTATATGGTTTGCAAACACTCCATGGATCCTAGCTACAAATAGCTTAGTATGTGGATACGGAGGTTGTGTGACAACCTTGAGCATCACATCATTATCATTTTCAAAGTATTTTATACATATTGTGCGCATTCTATGTTGTATATTGTCCTTGATGTGACATATGTCTACTTGTACTCCTTTTCAATACTTGTATTTGATATATGTGTATATTTATGCTTTTTCTCATATTTATGTATATTATGTGTATATTGTAGAACTATTAGAGGAGACGGTGTGGGTACTATTTGGAATATTTTTTTATTGCAAGTGACGTGCCCATAGTGTATATTTTTTATTTTTTATTTTCTACTTTTCTTAGTCAGCCTGTAATACTTACTCAGTATAGGTGGATCATACTAACCCCTATTGTACTCTTTCGAAGTAGATCCAGGTATGAGTATGCCATACGATAGCTAATTTAAATGATATCTTGAGTATATTTGAGGTAGTTGTCAATCTATGCTTCCGGAGTTGACCTACTACTTCTTCTTACCTAGTTCATGTCTTTTTTTGTATTTTGAGATAGAGTTTTGATCCTTTTTGGACTATTATTGTATCTTTTGTCATTCGAGATATATTTAATAGTTCTTATATTGTGACACTAGGTTTTGGGATATTCTTATGGTATTTTTGGTTATGTACTTTTTCTATTATCATATTTGTGTTCTTTAGCTTCATTCTAGAAGCCTTGCCTTGGGTTTTGGTAACGATTTCTCATTTTATATAAGTTTGGGTGATAGGCTTATTTGTCAAGGCTTTCCGCAACTAGTGTCATCATAACCTTTAGTTTTTGGGTCGTGACAAATTGGTATCAGAGCAACCAGGTTTTATTGGTCTCGTTTATATAAGAATACAGTTCTAGTAGAGTCTCGTGGATTGGTACAATGACGTCTATATCTATATTCGAGAGGCTATAATCTATCTTTAGGAAACTTGTCTTATTTTATTATATATCGTGCAGATCTTTCCATACCTTGTGTTCTAAATAGTATTTTACACTTTTCTACACAGATGGTGAGGACTTGATCCTGTAAGGTTAGATATGCGGAGCTATTATCCGTGGAGGGGGCTCAGTCTAGGTAGAAAGTTGCAAGTCATGGATGGGATCAAGGTAGTAGTAGGTCATGAGGATTGGCCCTCCAGAGTTAGTAGTAGAGGACTATCCCTTGAGCCTCAGGTTGGGCATACTGGAGATATGGGGTCTACCTCAATCCCACAGGGTCCTTCCACCCAGTCTTGGAGGGGTTACTAAATTGTTTATTGACTATTTGAAAGGTATTCCTTTGAGTGCACCTAGTGTTTCTCCTACTCCGAGTATTATACCTCTATCTGTGCTAGACTCTGCCTATGGTGTTCCTCTAATTCTAAGTATGGATCCTTCAATAGTACAGATAAGGTATCTGAATAGTTGTTCCTCAAATAGTTGTTCCGAGTATGGATCCTTCAATAGTTTTTCCTCCTTCTATGATGGTATCTGAATATGGCATTTTAAGATCAAGAGTTCATCCTTCATCTATGTACCTCCTTAGGTGGGATCTCAACCAACTATATCTATTGTACATTCTATCATTGTGAGTGCATTGGGTTTTTTGAGAATCAGAAGAGGTCTAGAGATTTATTTATTTGGATCCTCCTAAGTTTAGTGGTGATAGAGGTGAGGATGCCTATGAGTTCTATATTGATTGTCGTGAAAAGTTTTATAACCTTTCTTTACTTGAGTCGCACGGGGTTGCTTATACTACTTATCAATTGAGACATTCAGTAAGATAATGGTGGAGGTCACTTGTTAGTTGCAAACCTCTTTATTCTCTAGAGATGAATTGGGATCAATTTGTTGAGGCCTTACTGGATAGTTTTGTGCTATTCAATTTGAGGGATAAAATAAGATATAAGTTTGATCACTTGGATCAAGGAACAATGATATTGTAGAGTATCTGGTATATTTCCATGCCTTTCTTAGATATTCTTATTCCAGCATTACCACCAAGTCTAAGAAAATTCAAAAGTTTGTGAAGGGGTTGGTTGTTTCTGTTTATCTAGGTATAACTTAAATGGTAGTGTATAAGGTATTATTTTAGATATAATGGATCCTATTAGGATGACTGAGTTTATTCTTTGAGGATTTCAGGGAGATGCCAAAAAGATGCGCCATCAGGGAGAGTTTAGAGGTCACACTCCTCGAGGTAGAAATTCTAGAAGCTTCCATGGGTATCATGGTAGACTAGTGTAGGTACCCTTGTAGGTTTCAGGTAGTGAGTTTTCTATTTTATCAGCTCTGATTGGTCATTCTAGCATAGTCATACCTTCTTCTATTGAGTCAGGTCGTAGAGGTACTATATGTGTGATGAGGTTGGCTATCTAGACAGGGATTGTCCCCATCATATTTTTAGGGATACTTCTATATCAATCATGAAAGATAGAGTAACTACTACAGGTGATCGAGGCTAAGGTAGTGGTGGTTGCAAGGCCACTCAATCAGGTAGTAGTCATGGACAGTGCTATCTTATATCTACCAGATCAGAGGCAGAGGATTTGGATGTTGTCATTAAATGTATCGTCCTTGTTTAATTTAGATCTACATTTGTGTTATTTGATTGGGGATCGACTTTCTCCTTTATGTCTGTATATTTTACTTTGCGTTTTGATTATACTAGTGAGCCTCTTGCCATGCCTATCAATGTATTGACCCTAGTAGAAGACTATTTAGTGGTGGATCGAGTGCACTAAGCTTCAACTATTCCAAAGACATCTTTTTAGACTTGGTATGGTCATTATGACTTCTTGATCACAACCTTAGGGTTAACCAATTCCCTAACCTCATTCATGGAATTGGTGAATCAAGTATTTAGACCATATCTCAACTCTTTTGTCATTATATTTATAAATGATATCTTGGTTTATTCAAAGAGTGAGGCTGACCATAAGGATCATTTGTTGATTGTGCTTCAGAGACTAAGGTATGAGAAGTTGTATGCTAAGTTCTCTAAGTGTAAGTTTTGGTTGGAGTCTTATCTCTTTATTGGGTTATGTGGTGACCGAGGATAGTATTGTGGTCGATCCATCAAAGATTGCGGCGGTTTATGATTGGCCTAGGTCTACTTCTCCTATCGAGATTTAGAGTTTTGTTGGTTTAACAGGTTACTATTGGTGCTTTATTAAGGATTTTTCATTTATTATAGCTCTGTTGACTAAGTTGACTCAGAAGAAGATTTCCTTTCAGTAGTCTAATAACTTCAACTCCTATCTTGAATTTGCCTAAGAAGAGCATGGGTTTTATCCTCTTTTGTGATGCTTCAGGTGTTGCATTAGGTGTTGTGTTGATTCAGAAGGGTAAGGTGTATGCATATGCTTCTCATCAGTTGAATCCCCATAAGAGGAATTACCCAACCCAAGATTTGGAGTTGTGTATGGGTTTTTTTTTCTTTGAAATTATAGAGGCACTACTTGTATGGAATCTATTGTGAGATTTTCTTGGATCATCATAGACTTAATTATTTCTTCACCCAGCAAAATTTTAATATGAGGTTGCATCATTGATTTGAGCTTATTAAAGATTATGATATTACTATTCTCTATCATTCAGGCAAGGGTAATAAGGTTGTGGCTTCCTTGAACTGTAAGTTGACTTGCATAGGTATCTTGGCGCATCTTTTGACCCAGGAAATACCTTTAGCCATAGATCTTTAGTCTATAGCTAACCAGATAGTTAGGCTTGATATTTTGATAGTTGGGTATGTTTTAGCATTTGTGGAGGCTAGGTCTTTCTTGATGGAGTAGATTCAAGCTCATCAATTTAATGATATAGTATTGAGAGTAATTTAGTATAAGGTATTGAGTGTAATGCTAAGGAGGACTCACTTGATCCAGATGGTGTTTTGAGGATTAGAGGTCAATTTTGTGAGTCGAGAAGGATGATTTGATTAGATTGATTTTGGAGAAGGATCATTATTCTAGATATTTCATCCATCTGGGAAAAACTATAATGTATCAAGATTTAAGATGGTATTACTTATGGGGTTATATGAGGAAGGATGTAGCAAATTTTGTAGTTCATTGCCTTTGTTGCCAATGGGTGAAGGCGGAGCATTTGAGGTCTTGTGGTGTGCTTCAGAGGATACCCATTTCCGGTTATAAATAGGAATGGATCACTATGGACTTCATGACTGGGTTGTCTCATAAATCTTGCGGTTCTAAGAGTATTTGGGTCTTCGTAGATCAATTGACTAAATCAGCTCATTTGATTATTGTTCAGGTTTTTTTCAGTGCTGAAAGGTTAGCTCGTATCTATATTCATGAGATAGTTCATCTTTATGGGGTGCTAGTGTCTACCATCTCCAATCGAGTTTCCCTATTCACATTCCACTTTTAGAAGACATTTTAGGAGGTGTTGGGTACCCAAGTTGACCTAACTATAGTATTTCACCCGTAAATCGATAGTCAGTCAGAGTGGACTATTCATGGTTTGGAGGATATGCTCTACTCTTGTGTGATGGTCTTTAGTGGTCTCTGGGAGCAGCATTTAGCTTTGGTAGAGTTTGCATATAATAATAGCTACTATTCCAATACTGAAATGGCTCCTTTTGAACTTTGTATGGTATGTGTTAGCTCTCTCCAACTAGTTGGTTTAAGGTTTATGATATTAGACTTAAGGTACAAACTTGCTTCATGAGTCTTTGGTTAAAGTTAATGTTTTTTTGGGTAGACTTTGTGCGGCTCAAAGTAGGAAGAAGTGTTATGCAGATCATAGACTTTATGCCTTGTCATTTAGTATTGGTGATGAACTCTTTCTTCATGTGTCGCTAATGATGGGTGTGATAAGGTTTGGGAAGTGAGGAAAGCTTAGCTCCATGTATATTGGACCTTTTGTGATTTTTTGGGCAATTAGGAATATGGCTTTTGAGTTTACGTTGTTCATCTAATTTTTCTTTTTTTCGTGCTTTAATAATACATTTCAGATGTGTCTCATGTCATTTGTTGGGATTCAGTGTAGTTATCTGAGAGGTTGACTTTTGTTGAGAAGCTTGTCTCTATCTTATCTAGGGAAGTAAGACAGTTGAGTTCTAGAGATATTCCTATGGTTATGGTCTAGTGACATCGTCATGTATATGAGTCTACTTTGGAGGTCGAGTCTGATATGTGTAGTAGTTATCCCCATCTTTTCATTGATTCAGGTATTTATGTTGCCTTTAGTTTGAGGACGAACAAGATTCTTAGTGGTGGAGATATAATAACCTAATTTTTTAGAATTATTTATTTCTATGTGATTTGACCATTTTACCCTGCCCCGTGGTTGTTTTGTGTTATTTTTGTGGTGAAGGGATGATTGGCATGGTTCCTAATGCATTTTAGTGTGATTTCTGTGAGATTATGGTTTTTGGTGGTTATAAAAGCTTTATAGTTGACTTTGGTCAACATTTATTTATCTATTCATTGGATGGAAAAATGGATTGTGCCATCAGGTCTGAAGCATCAAAATAGGTTTGTAACATGGTTGGTGTAGTTTTACGGCTTTTATATCCCATTTTAACCCTTGGTTCAAAAAGTAGTGAATTTGGATTTCGGGGGTCAACTTTGCGAAAATGATGTTTTTAGAAAATTTGATATCACTATTTATTCCAGAGCATCGAATTTGATAGGGTAGCATAGTTCTTTTGCATTCTCGAGATTTGAGATGAATCCTGAGGGGTCCTTAGATACTTGGAGTTCTCCAAGACTCTAGTTGGTACACTATTCAGCTAGTGCACCGCTTAAGCGATGTTTTGGCCGCTTCAGTGACCTGGCAAACATCCAAGGATATCTTTCAAGAAACTTCCCCATCGAGTAAGTGTTAGGTCTCTAACGCGGAATCTATTCATCCTGTACAGTCGCTGAAGCGACCCGACAATTGCTTAAGTAATTCCAGGGTGATATAATTACCCATTTTTGTAATTTTTCACCATTTTCATGACTTGGAGCTTGGGGTTCTGAGTTTTTGGGCGATTTCTTTCATTCTAAAGCTTAGGCAAGCTCCAAATCCCTATTTCAATTCTCTTTATTCAAGAGTGGAATTGGGCATTTTAGCCCCAAAGGCCTAAATTAGAAATTTCTCAATTCCAACTCGTTGTCACTTGTGTTTTCTTCAATAAGTTTCTTTAATCTCGGAAAACTTATTTTTGAACTTACATTCCAATTTTAACCTCTTTTTTTTTAAAACCCATTTCGGGGTCCTATTTTGACCGACCTCACTCAAAAATGGGAAATATGGCTATAGTTGGCTTTCTTTTGATGCATATATTCTCTATTTAAGTATTTTAGTTTATTCTGAGTTTGTTCGTAAGGTGAAAGCAAGGCAATGAAGGATTTCTTGTATCGAATTTTTGACATTTAAGATAAGTTATGGGTTAACTTTCTTCTGACTAGGCTAAGTAGTTAATATTAGTATAAAATCATGTTAAGGGTGTGGGAACGAATCATGGAAAAGGCTATTAATATTATGTTGCGCCTATGTAGAGTCTTATCTTGTTGTTATTTGGTAGTATTGAGACATTATCTGCTATGTATGATCATGTGGAGTCTTGTATGATGTTGTTGGCCTTATGTGTATATATTTGGTGGTATCTTTCTAGTGAAATACTAAATTGGAATTAAAATGGTATCAATAGCATATTGTTGTGTATTTCTCTCTTTTAGCATATGATTACATTGGACTCATGGATTGTTGTCATATTGAGTGGATTTTTGGCTCACGTGGTTGGTATATTGGTTGGGTTAGGAAATTCTCATTCTGTTTAATCATGAGCATAACATCCTTATATTATATGCACTAGTAAAACATTGCAACCACTGTGGAAATATTGGAAACACTGGCTTGTGACATCTTTATAGACCCTCTGCTGAGAGATTTTTCAGAGAGGGGTCTTGGATATTGGTATTGGTTATTAGATTGTATATGGTTTGCGAACCCACCCTAGATCTTATTTCTGGAGCATAGCTCAGTAGGTGTATACGAAGGTTGAGCGACAACCTCAACCATCACATCATCATCATTTTCATTGCATTTTAGACATATTACACTCATTTTATGTTGTATTTCCTTCATTGATGTGATATCAGTCTATTTGTACTCCTTTCCTATACTTGTATTTGGTATACATGAATATTTGTTCTTTATGCCCTATCTATCTATATTATATGTGTCTATTGTAGAATTGTTAGTAGAGATGGAGTGGGCTACTATTTGGGACATTTTTTATTGCAGGTGATGTTCCCATAACATGTATTTTATATGCTTTATTTTCTACTTTGCTCAGTCAGCCTAAGATACCTACTGAGAACAAGTGGACCGTACTCAGCCCTACTGTACCTTTTCTGTTTAGATCTAGGTACTAGTGTGTCACACGATGGCTGATTCAGGCAGCATCTGGATTATATTTGAGGCAGTGGTCAATTTATACTTACGGAGTTGACCTGTTACTTCTTCTTACCTAGTTCTTATCTTATTTTATATTCTGAGATAGATTTTTTTATCCTTTTTGGACTATTATTGTATTTTTTGACCTTCGAGATGTATTTAGTTATTACATTGTGACACTAGGTTTTGGGGATATTCTTATGTTATTTTTGGTTATGTACTTCTGCTATTATCATATTTCTGTAGTTTAACTTTGTTCTAGAAGCCATGCCTCGGGCTTTGGTATCACAAACCCATTGTAATACCCTATACTTCTACCTAGCTTTAAATCATCCCAGAAATGTTAAAGACTTCTTTCAAAGATGAATCCACTTTTATACATGTGGTATTTTCAAGATTTTCACTCTTTATCATGTGAGAAATTGAATAAGGTTTCCATCGATACCAAATTCGCCCAAATCCGACACCCGAGCGAAGAATTAGAGCCTTTTTAATAAGGTAGTGTGCCACCTGAGCCATCAACGCATCACGGAGCAGGCCAAAATGGCAATCGTCAAGATCCAGTGAGCCTCCGTGATTATGGCGCGCCATTCCAGGGCTCATATTCTGAATCGTCCTTTTTCTAGTGTCTTAGCACGATGTCTCTGCGTCGCGCCAAACTTCCAGGTCGCAAACAAAGTGGCAACACGATAGCCCCGCATCGCGCCACCATGCAGATTCTCAATTGTCCTGTTGAAGTGACTTGGTGCGATAGTGGTGCGATAGTGGCGCGTCGCGCCAAGTATGAAAATCGGGAAATTTTCACAAAAATTAAAATACGCGTCCAAGGGTTAAAATGATCAATTTTCCACCCCTATTTAAACCCAATAACATGTGATTCATCCATTTTTCATCCAAAATATAGTGTTTCTCTCAAGCTTCTCTCAAGAAAAAGCTAGGGTTTTTAATTAGGGATTCAAATCCAAGTCTCAAATTCAAGAATCTCTCCATCAATCTTCGTAGAATCAAGAACTAAGGTATGCACAGTGTTCGTTCATGGATTCCTTTCATTCATGAAGCCCAAGAATCAAGTTTTAAATCTTGTATTGTGAATCTTTTGTTGTGGGTTGATTATGTTCATGTGATTATGGTTGTATGATTCCCAAGTTGGAATCTTTATGTGTTGTTCATGAACCTATTCTAGTATATGGTATGAAACATGTGAAAATGAGTTGAAATATAGAGTTTTGTTGTATTAATTTGATAGTCATACCTATGCCCTAAGTCATGCATCCTAGGTGTTTGATAAAATGCCTAAGAGAATAGAAATTGTGCATTATAGCTTAATTGTGACCCAAGTAATAAGTGTATGCTTTACCCTATGACTAAGAATAACTTCCATGATATTGTGTCGATTATGAATGGTTGAGGGAATGTCCATGAGATAAGGTTGATGAAAGTATGACATGTTTATATGCAATTCCATTCATGTACAAGACTATTATAACCATGTGCTTCATGAAATCCCCAAATTAATGTATTATGAATTGTTGATATTAGTCATGTGTTCAAGATGTTCATGTCCTGGCAGTTTCATGCTATCGAGTCCTGGGGGTACTTGTACCCAATAATTTAGCTGTGTGCCTAGAGCCAGTGTAATGTTTTCACGATACTCTCAGTCAAGCCATGATCCTTAGAATTCAGTCAGTCTTATGACTCAGGAAAAACTTAGTAAATTCAGTATCATTCTAGTCCTACTCAGTAATCTCAGTGACCTCAGTGGTCTCAGTAACATCAATACTCAGTAATCTCGGAAACCTCAATATTCCCAGAAATCTCAGTAACTTCAGTACTCTCCGTCAGTCCTCAGATCTCAGTAGCATTCCGTCAGTTAACGGAACTCAGTGAACTTAGTTTAGCTTAGATAAACAATACCATTAGTATTAGTTTAGTTCAGTTAATCAGTTCAGTGTCTATTCAGTTGGGAGTAGGATTCAGCACCGACTGAACCCAGGGATGAGGACATACACTGTCATCTAGTAGAGGGTGTGGTCCTTAGTAGCAATCACTTCGTTCCAAAACTATGTAGCCAACATAGGTTGAGATGTACTCCTACGAGAGTAGGGACTATACATCTCCTTTGAGTTTTCCTTACAGGAGGGGTTGATGGAAGAGCTCCCTGTCAGAGAGGGTTTACTCATAGCTTGTCTTTACCCATGGCACGGTAATGACACCCTTTCAGCTGGGGTTATAGTTTGGACCCCACTAGTTTAGTTTCAGGGCATGTCCGTTAGATGATTACCTCCCACAGTCTCAGTTTCAGATTAAGTTTCAGTAATAAAAATTAGTTCAGTTCTATAGAAATCCAGGACTGCCAGATACAGTCAAATTAGTACAGTGCGGAACCCAGCTAGTTCCATCAGTATCAGGACTGTCACATACAGTCACTCATGTTATCAGTATCCAGATGCATTAATCATGTTATCACCAACTCAGTTAATAGTATATTAATTATACGAAACTCATGTTATCAGTATTCAGTTTCAGGACTGTCAGATATAGTCACTCAAACCAGTTCTTCATAATCAGAACTATCAGAAACAGTCATTCCTTTATTAGTAATATGACATTAGTTCCTTAGTATTCAGTAGACTCAATCATTCAGTATCCCATTATCAGTACTCAGGTATCAGTAAATTCACGTTATCAGAATCTACGAGTCAGTGTTATCACTAATTCAGTTACAGTCTCTTATTTATGCATGTATTCTCACATTCATGTTATTCAGTCAGTTATTATTGTTCATGCATATGAACCATTTTATTCAGCCTACTTCATTTGCATACCAGTACTTTCAACGTACTGATGCATTTGCGTTATGGTGTTTTATACCATAGGTTTAGAAGCACGAGCTCCCGAGTATCCTTAGTAGATCAGATGTTTAGCAGCCAGACTTACAGTGAGTCCTCATCAGTCAAGGATAACATGATTATTTTATTACTTTATTATTTCAATAGTTCATAGTTAGTTGGGGACATGTTCCATCAACTCCACAGTTTTCAGACAGTTTAGAGGCTTTCAAACTACAACATGTTTCAAACAGTTTATCTCAGTTTTGGGTATTGTCATACCCCATTACAGACATTGTATTATATTCAATTATTAGTTCAGTTTTGAACCCTTATGGCCTAACAGCTTATATTCCATATATTTATAATGTATTATTCAGTGCTCAGTTACAGATATCAGTCATTGGTTAGATTGTGGTCCTTTGGGGTCTTGAGCACCATGTAGCGTTTTGGGTTCCAAATTCGGAGCGTTACACCCATCGAGTTTTCATCTCTCAGGTAGGTCCCATAGGGGGTTCACAACCTATATACTATATCTCAATCTTATTCTCAACTAAAAAATTCTCCGACTAAGTTCACGGAGAGGGTTTTCATAAAAGTCTCATTTCTTTCTAGAATAACGTTTCTCAATGATACTAGTATCCCATAAATGTATAGGTATGGAATGAGGATTTAATGCTCAGAATCAACTCAATATAAAGATATCCAATCCATCAACAATTATATACATAAGTGAGCCTAGAAATCAACTTAATATGTCCACAATTCATGATCATCAACTTCAATTAGGTGCCACCAAAATAAATATGCATGTAATATATCATTAATGCCATATCAACTACTAACTCGGGTATTTTTATCATGATAAAGTAAACCAGTGCTCAAACAAGGCCTATATTAGCAAAATAAGCCCCGACAAGGGCATCATATAAAGAATAAAGGCATTCAAATGCACAGATGGGCCAATGATGTCAAATAAATCCCCCACATGGTAAACACATAACATCAAATATCACAAATAAACTACAATAGAATATAAGACCTAACACAGGCACACAAAAATAAAAATAATCTCGAAATATAAATCCTTTAGTTATTTAACCTAAACCTATAGCATGTTTTACTTATTTATTAACTACCCATCTCAATCTAAAAGAAGTTAAGCTATAACCTACCTTGAAATAATACTAGTCTAAACTGCCTCAACTCGGAGCTTTCACCTCATAAACAGGATCAAAATAATCTACAACATTAAACTATAGCATATAAGCATTAAGAAAACACTATTGATACCCATATTGCCCATAGTTGGGCCAAATCAAAAAAGTTCAAAAAACGAGTTTAAAAATGAAATGGGTGAAACAAGAATTTTATTTTAAAACACTTTCTCCAAGGTTATAGGATTCTATAGGAGAAAACCCAGGCAAAATGGGTTAATATAAGGTCCAAATCGAAGGAAACCCCTTTTTAAGCTTTAACCCCAAAAATTTTAATTTTGAAATCATTATTTTAAGGTATTTTAGATGATATACTCAATGAAAAATAATGGGAATAAGGTTTTGGATCTTACCCAAGCTCAAATGGTAAAGTGATGTCTCCCAAGTTACACCTCCTAAAAAGTATAACGTAGTAACTTATTAAATATAGAATCCAACAAGGTTGGAGTCGATCCCACAAGGAATAGGATGGAAATTTGTCAGGAGATTGTTGATGTGGCTAGAAAGTGCAAGAAGCAAATGGGGGTTTTATAAGAATAGTAGTTATAGTATTAGTAATAATGGTTGGACAATTTATGTTAGCGGTATGAGACGGTCACTAGAATTGTGATCCCCATGACTTTTTAATTCCGCAGACTTATCATGGTCTTTAAACAATCTCGGTGTTTTGCATGCAGAATATAACAAAATATGTATCACCTAACCATCTTTTAACCTTGATTTGGGTGAATTTCACTTATCTCATCTCGGTCTTAGAGTTTAACATTACCTACCCTTGTTCTGGATCCTAAATTAACTATCTCCTCGCAGTCTCAAGTTAATTAGATGAAGGTTGGTAGATTCAAATTATTGTAGTGATCTCTTTTTCCCAATATAAACCTCTCTCTTGACTTAGTATTGAATACAGGCAGGTTCCTAACATGTGCAACCGACAATAAAGCAATCTATAAGAAAGAAATCATAATACATGATAGAACACTAATTTAGAATGACTTTGAACTACCTCTACTTTGTAAACCTATTAGGGTTCCCTAAACCCTAGTTATAGGGTTTAGATGCTCATAATTGTAAGAGCACATATAGAATTCATATTTGAAAGAATTTGAATGATCTAAAAAACAACTAAGAATGAAAACCAAAATCTCAAATTAATATCAAATCATACAAACCAAGAATATGAATTTCAACATCAAAAGTGCATCTCAAAAATCAAGATAATGTAGTAATTGTATAAAGTGCATTAAAATAATAATGAAATATCCAATGGGTATTTATAGTTACATCAAAAAATCTTGAAAAAATAAAGTATGAAATCAGAGTTGGAAAAAACCTATGACCCTACTTACGAGTCGTAGGCAGGTTCATAGGAATTAGAGAAGTCTTTAGGTCTTAAGAACCCGACCCACGAGGGGTACCTATGAGTCCATAGGCACTACCTACTCCTACTAGGTAGCCTTCGTAGGAATAATAAAATGTTTCAACTTTTAGAATCTTGGGACTACAACCTAATAACTCGACCTATGGGCCCGTAAGTACTACCTACGACTGGTAGGTAGGGCTCATAGGTAGCCTTCTGATACTCTTCATTACTTTTTGCTCCTTATCTGCTACATAAAAACACATCACATCTAACAAAAATACCTAATTATTTTCATAATTTCCTTATTTAAGCATCAAAGGTGTCGTGAAACCATAGCACATCAACACCCTCAACTTAGAATGTTTGCATGTCCTTAGGTAACTAACACATAAGAAACAAAACATGAGGCTTAACTCAAAAAACTTAAGGCATCGACGACAGTAAACTTAATTTAGCTTAAATTACTTTCCCCCCTCCTACTCATATCTTTCAAAACCACTGTATGAATCAATTTAGCATAATGGTATAACAAAAAAATCAAGTGATGGAATTACATTACCAACAAAAAACCAAGCGTATATTCAATATTCACTATCCAAATAGATAAGCAGTTAACAATACAACCCATGTACCCTCACAGCAAAGAAGACCCACTCTCATGGTATAATAATGCATGTTAATGTAGGGACTATATCAAGTATTATGCCCAAGTTTTTAGGCTCTAAACCCCTCAAAAGATAGGCCACTAAGTTAGCTTTCCAAAGTCGCAAGTTTTGCCTTAATTCGATATCGTGGCAAAATGTTATGCAATTTTTCCTCAAGCATCAGGCAGCTACCAGTGTCTACAACTGACGCAATGACCTATAACCTAAAGTTACGAGTCGTTTTGAGTAGTCATAGTCACAATAGAAAGGAATCAGCTTTAGCCCAGTGACTATGACCCCACTTCATGACTCATAATCAGTGGCTACAAATCATTAGAAAGAAATCGTAGTCACCACAGTGTTCAACCAAGAATCCATTCTAGTGGTTATAAGTCCAGCAAATGACTCGTAGTCTATTATTATGAGTCATTGAGTGAACTCGTGACCTGTCCAGTAAAGGATCCAAAAGATAAGACTCAGACTATGACTCCATCTAAACACTCGTAGTCAGACATAACGAGTCATTAGGAGCAAGTCATAGACACAATAGAAAAGACCCAAGATCTCAGGACCTCAGGTTACAAATCAAACTACGACTTGTAACCAGTCATGATGAGTTGTAAGGTAAATCGTAACTATTGGAATCAGAATTCTTGCATAATTTAAAAAGGGTTTTTTGTTAAATTCCCATCCTTATAACCCCCAAACACACATCATTTAGGATTTACAAAGGGGGATATAAAAGTCCAAAATCCCCCAAATCCATGATTCAACCGTATTTCCACTTAGAGAAATCAAAAGGGGAAATTTTCTCTTTTTCCAAAAGGCAACTAAGGTTCTTCAAGCATAAGTTCAATTCCATGAAATTTTCCATGTGGTTTGCCTTCAGGTATGTGGGTATTCAATGAGGATCATCTTTCATCCCTATGTCCAAATTATGATTTTTATTCATGAATTCTATGATTTCCATAAACTAGGGCTTTTACATAATTTTTATTCTAATCTTAAAATTCAACTCCTCGTGATATATTCTTCATTCTTGAGAATGTTTTAATGGTTATTCATGGATTCTTAGGACCATATCATATCATTCATACTATTCTCAAATCCAAGCATGTTTTATATGATATTAGTTAAGATTTCATGCATATGATCAAGCTATAAGAGTTTTCCCTAATTTTTTCAGTTTATTTTGTAATTAAACCATGAATACATATTTTTCCATACGAATAGCGTCCTTCTATGTTAAAACTTATGAGTTTCCTTATTATGACAAGTTGTCAAGTTTTTTGGACTAATTTATGAATTTTCTCTTAATGTAAGTTAATATTTTCATGAATAGAGTTGGTGGGTTATAAACACCCGATACCAAGGTTTTAAACATGCATCAATTAACTTGTTCATGATTGCTTCACTTTATGTATACAATATTAATTTCAGAATACCATGACTTGAGCATATCAGTTATCAGTTTATGTTTTATTTATACTTCAGAGTATTTCAGCATACCCCCGTTAGTTAGGCATGAGTAGTTAGCAACAATCCCTAAGTTCAAGAACTATGTTACCAGCATAGTTTATGAGTTGTCTCCCTTTATCTTAGGCTTGACACCCTCTTAGGGGTCACCCGTTAGTTTAGTCTTGACACCCTAGTCCTTTGGTACATTAGATTAGTGGATCCACGCCAATCAATGTTGGTACCCTTGGTAAAACACTAGCACCCTTCCAACTGGGGTTACAGGTTGGACACCGATTAGCTCATATTGGGGCATGTCGGTTGTAGTTATCTCCCGCAGTTCTTAGTTTAGTTATTTAAACTATGTTCAGTTCAGTTTTGCATGACCAAGTGTTCATTACCTCCGTCATCCAGTTATTTAGATTATTTTAGTACATATTTATACTTGGTCTTGCATTCGATTTTTATGTTCATGTATTTATGCTCGGTATATTTGTATATTCAGATCCTCAGTTTATGTTTAGATTATGCTTCAATTCAGATATGCATGACCTTGTATTTATTTATCCAGTTATTGAGTTTTATATAGTACATGTTTATGCTTGGTCATTGCATCAGTTCACATCCCATGGCTTCAAACCTAGTATTCATACATGACCCTCAATACAGTTTTACAACATATTCAACTTCAACTTTAGATTACATATAGTATCATGTATCTACTACTTCTGAGTTTATAGAAATATTTGTGCTCATATTTTAGAAATTTTACTATGCCTTATAGCTTTACCTACAGACATGTTTTAAATACATATTTCAGCAAATGGCTTATGTCCTCATTCTTAAAACATGTTTTATGCATTTTTATGACTAATGCATATCTCACATTCTCAGTATATTCCAAAGTACTGATAGTATACCACTTTTACATATATGTTGTATATGATGTAGATTCAGGTGCTTACTCTTAGGATCATAGTCAAGAAGATCACAACATTTAACCATTTGGTGATGAGTTCTCTTATTTTGAGGACTCAAGCTAGTTTATTCTTATACTAATATTTTCTTATTCATATTTATTAATTACAGATAGTTGGGGGTCATGTCCCGACTACCTATAGTAAGTATTAGTAAAGGCTTCATAGATGGTCAATCAGAGTTATTGTACAAAGTTTAAGTCTTTCTTTCTTTAAAATTATACTATTGTAAACTTTAAACTGAAATACATTAAAACATATTACCTCATGATCATGCTCACGCTCGGTAAATTTAGCTTTTATATTTATTTTAATTAGTTTCTCAAGCAGCATGCCAGTACCATGGGTTATCTTGGAAATACTTGTGGTTCTAAGAACCATGTAATAACTAGGGGGTAGTCGGGGGTCGTGACAAATTTGGTATCAGATCACAAGGTTCTAGTGTCCTAGAATGTCTATGAAGTCATGTCTAGTAAGTCTTACAAAATGGTACGGAGACATTTGTACTTTTCTTTAAGAAACTACAGGGCATTTATGAAATATTTCCCTTATTTTATATCTCAGATCGTGCGATAGACATATTCCCTAAGAAACTTATGTAGATTCTTACAATGCTCCATTCATGCAAACCTTGCCTTATTTTTGAGGTAATAGAAATAGTCAAGCATAAATTCCTACTGATAGTGTTTTCTTAGACAGTCCCCATAGATAGTTATGAGTTTACACTCGGGCTCAAAAGGATCCCATGAGTTCCTTTAAGTTCCAATCACTAAAAAATTTCATTCATGTTCCTGAAAATCATGCATTAAGGCAAAGTCAGATGTGCTCTCAGATCCCTTCTCAGAATCCTATGACAGCATGAACTAGAGTTGGAATGATAAATGTAGAATTTAGAAATAGTAAAGTGGGGATAGTGTTTATCTAACTTTAGTAGAATATGTATCCATGGGGACAGAAAGGTGTTGTGTAGATTGTATAATAGCACTTTAAGAGAGATTTACAAATTAAGGGGACTTAGAGTATATTAATACTTTAGTCAGGATAGAGACTAGGAAGTGACCACACTGATAGAGAAGCTTATTAAGTTTGAGTATATTCATAAATTCCATGTGGATTAGTATTACATGATTCCTATCCAGTAGTAGTAACTGGGTATTAGTGCCTGAGAAGTTGCAGGGCAATTCATATTGAGTTTTAGAATTTCAGATTGAATTATTGATAATCAAGCTAATGGAAAGACAAGTTTGTAATTCTAGAAGGAAAAAGTATGAACTCCTAGTATTGTGATAATTTAGAAGGTTCGAAGTAATAAGAACTTAATTTATTGTGAAAATTATTGACCTATAAAAAGTTAAATTGTATCTCAGAAGAAAGTACTAGCAATGGGTTTTACACTTTAAGATATAATCTTTCAGGGGGAGTTTATTATTTATGTGTATTGTTAGATCTCAAAATCAGAGTAGAGTGATTGGAGTTTAGATTAGAATTTATTAAAGGGGTCCACAGACTTAGAACGATGGCTAAAATCTAAGGGGAGATGGTAGAACAAAGAATGAAGTCAGGTTTTCAGATTATAGTAGTTATGTAAGTTTTAGAACAATAGTGGGGGACGAAGATACCCAACCATTCTTATATCGGTAAAATTTTTGTACTTTAGTCATTACGACATCTACGCATGCCTTACAAGGAATATCTATGATCATAGCTCATATTCATGAAATTTATATAGAGTCATGTACTCTCTCAGTTCCTAGTACAAGGGGTGCTATTCCATGATTTTTTTTAACTCAAAACTCAAGTCATGTAGCTCATGACTAATGTTTTACAGAATGCTCAATTCCCAGAACTCATGGTACACCCTTAATGACCAGGGAAAATTTCCATTATGGCATGTATGTCCTCAGTTTAGAGGGAAATCCATGTCTTTGATGCTCTTTTCCTTATGCCTCAATTAAGTGACAAAGTTATGTATAGTATTCTTTCATGTTTTAGGTCCTCATGTCCTAACTTTTCAATGACCTGTCCTTATATAAAGGTAGTGTTGATAAAAATGGATGAACAATTATTTATATGGGAAAGGGTAAATATTCCTTATTAGGGAAAGATTATTGTATGTTTTTTTATCTAAGTCTATAACTCTGAAGGAAGATTGAAGCAAATCTTTTGGTATATGTCATAGTATATTGAGAATTCTAGGTGTGTCTTCTTAGTAATAGTGCATAAAAGTTGTTATTGATAAAGGTATTAGAGAATATGGGAAAATTCTTTGGTGGGTTGGTTGCCTAGAAGTCCATATGTGGTTATAATGATAGGATTGAATGACATGCTGGTATATAAGTTGATAAATGTGTTAGATGCTAGTGAATTCCTAGTAAGAGGTTGAAGTTAGATGTTGAAGTAGTAAGTAATAATATTCTTCAAATAAGAGCTCTAAAAACACATAGGATATTGAATTCGTGGTTTATACAAGTATTATGGCGTTATGTGCAGTACATTGTGACTTTGAGTTAAGATTGAACATTGTGAGAGGATTTAGTTTAACTCAGACTTTTGTATAAGGAGTTATCAATACCTATGTGAAGATTAAAAGTGGTGTCAAATGAATGTAGTATTTAAAGGGAAAAGTATAGTTGAGGGAGTATTTGAGAAGTGTGGCTAAGCTTGAAAGTTAGCAGTTGCATTGCCTAAGGCATATTAATTCTATCCTATCTTATGTTTTATATGTCTATATTCTATGTTATAGAGTTTTAGCCATGTTGTGATTCCTTATTTAGATATCTCAATTAGATTATGCCCAAAAACTTTTTGCTCCCTAATTCTATTAGAACTTTTGACAAGGGGTGTTGAACATAACACACATTCCTTTTTCAATGACTCTTAGGAAATTTCATCTCATTAGATATCACTTTACAGTTCTAAATATCCATCTATTCTAGGGATACTTTAGTTGAGTTATAAACTTTTGGTATCAGTCAGCTTGTATAGCCTATAATTTAGTTTAGCAAGAAAACAAATAAGCTCCTATGATTTTACATCTTTTCATCTAGTCTTACTATACGAAGATTTATGAATATACCTAATCTATGAGGTAATTTATTCACATTTATGCAAATTGGGAATTTAGTTGACTCCTTACTCCAAGTCTAAACCAATCCCGGTCATAACAGATACCCAGATTTAGAAATCACCACCATGTCAGTTATCTAACTTCAAAATTTAGCTAGACAATACTAGTGATCTCCCAAATTTTAAAACAATAAATATTTTTCTTGGAAATTCAGTCATGATGTCCAAATTCAGCTCTTCGAATTTATGTCAAGGATTACAATACTTTTCCTATCCTTCTAGCCAAGTCAGTCGTTATTCGAGTATTAATAATCCCAAGGAGTGGATATTGTGATGCCCCAAAGTTTTTATACTCTAGACCCCTCAAAAGATATGACATCAAGATATCTTTCCAATGCCACAAGTCTTGCCTTATCTGATATCGTGGAAAGAAGTTATGCAATTTTTCCTTAGGAATCAGTTAGCTGCCAGTGGCTACGACACATGTGACAACCCGCAACCTGACGTTATGAGTCGTTACGAGTATTCATAGTCACAACCAAAAGGACATTCAACTTTAGCCCAGTGACTATGACTCTATTTCAGGACTCGTAATCAGTGGCTATGAATTATTAGAAGGGAATTATAGTCACCAAATCCATGATTAAACCATATTTCCACTTAGAAAAATCAAAAGGGGCAAATTTTGCTTCTCCCAAAAGGCAACTAGGGTTCTCCAAGCTCAAGTTCAATCCAACAAAATTTCCCAAGATGTTTGCCTTGAGGTATGTGGGTATTCAATGAGGATCTCCTTTCATCCACATGCCCAAATTATGATTTTTATTGATGAATTCTATGATTTCCATAAACTAGGGAGTTTACCCAATTGTTATTCTAAGCTTAATATTCAACTCCCATGATATAATCTTCATTCCTATGCATGTTTTAATGGATATTCATGATTTCTTAGTCCATATCATATTATTCACGCTATTCTCAAATCCTAGCATGTTTTACACAATATTAGTTAATATTACAAGCATATGATCAAGCTATATGAGTTTTCCCTAATTTCTTCTGTTTATTTTGTAATTAAACCATAAATACATGTTTTCCCATGTTAATAGTATCCTTCCATGTTCAAACTCATGAGTTACCTTATTATGACAAGTTGTTAAGTTTTTGGGCCTAAATTATGAATTTTCTCTTAATGTCAGTTAATATTTTAATAAATAAAGCTAGTGGGTTATGAAAACCTGATACCACGATTTTAAACATGCATCAATTTAGAAGTTCATGTTTGTTCATTTTATTTATATAGTATTAATTTTAAAATATCATGACCTAAGCATATCAATTATCAATTTATGTTTGAGTTATACTTTATAGTTTTTCAGTTGGGAGTACAACTTAGCGCTGTGCAAATATAGGTTTTCTAGGATTGGAGAATGTCGGTTGTAGTTATCTCCCATTGTCCTCTGTTCAGTTATTCAGGCTATGTTTAGTTTAGGTTTACATGACTAAGTGTTCAGTACCTCGGTCATCAAGTTATTTAGATTATTTTAGTACATGACTATACTTGGTGTAGCATTCGCTTTTCATGTTCATGCATTCATGCTCAGTATATTTGTATATTCAAATACTCAGTTTATGTTCAGCTTATGCTTCAGTTCTGATATACATGACCTTGTATTCAGTTATTAAGTTATTTAGTTTTATACAGTACTTATTTATGATTGGTCATTACATCAGTTCACATCCCACAGTTTTGGACCCAGTATTCACACATGACCCTCAGTACTATTTTATAGCATATTTAGCTTCAGCTTCAAATTACATATAGTGTTCATGTATCTACTACTTCCCAGTTTATAGAAATGTTTTAGATAATGATTTAGAAATTTCACTATTCCTTATAGCTTTACGTACAGACATATTTTAAATGTATATTTTAGCAAATGGCTTATGTCCTCAGTTTTAAAGTATGTTTTAAGTATTTTCATCACTAATGCATATCTGACATGCTCAGTATATTCCAAAGTATTGATAGCATACCTCTTTTACCTATATTTTTCATGTGATATAGATTCAAGTGCTTACTCTAAGGATCATAATCAGGCAGATCCCAACATTCAGCCAGTAGGTGATGAGGTCTCTTATTTCAAGGACTCAAGTTAGTTGCAGTATTTGTACTGATATTTTATTATTATAGGTATTTATTAGGGATAGTTGGGGGTCATGTCCCAACTTACTATAGTCAATATTATGGGAGGCTTCATAGATGGTCAATTAGAGTCATTATACAAAATTTAAGTTCCTCTTTCTTTTAGATTACACTGTTGTAAACTATGAATAGAAATGTATTGGAACAGTTTACCTCATGATTATGCTTTCTCTTAGTAAATTTAGCTTTTATATTTGTTTTAATCGGTTGCTCAAGCCTCATGCCAGTTACATGGGTTAGCTTGATATCACTTGTGGTTCTAAGCACTGTGTTACAAATAGAGGTTGTCTCGGGTCGTGACATCAAGACACTCAAGATCTCAAAAGAAGTTCCACAAAGTGCAAAAATACCATAGTCTTGCCCTTATTTTCAATACCATAGTTTTTTGAACTATTGGACTAGGATCATTATAGGACTTTTCTAGGCTTGTAATGTAGGATTTGGCGTAGGTATGGTACATTTGGGATATAGTGACTCACATTCCTTGACACTACACTTACATTATTGGTCCACTTCTCAACCATGCTACTTTTATTCTCCCGTTGACTCCGTTATTGCTTATTCAGATTTGGTATAGTTTCCTTGTTTCTTTGCGTTTATTAACTTCAATCTCATTTTTCATTTTATTCATTTATTTTTTTGTTTTTGTTTTTCTACCACACCTGTAATACCCCGATCGTTTCTTAAGCCTAAATCCATCTTTTGAGTGACTATGGATGACTTTAAAATTGATTTTTATTTATCTCATGTTTTATTTACCTAAATTCCACTCTCGGTCATATGGAGAATTGGATAATCTTTCCATCGACATAAGATTCACCCGAATCGGACACTCGGTGAGGAATTTAGAGACATTTTGTAATTCCCCGAGACTCTAACCAATAGTGCAACCATGAATCAAGATCTTGAGAAATAAATTATAGTGATTTGGTTGTTTTTTAATCAAGTATGGTGTGTATTAAGGCCTTAAAGATGTCCTACCGATTGGAAGAATGAAAACATTTCTTACCGATTGAGTTCTTCGATTGAGTTCTTGGGAAGGATATTGGTATAGTTAACTTCAAACGAGCATATCTCTCATTATACTTGGAAATTTTGATCTCATGACCTATTAAAAGATATATAATTTAATTATCTTTCCAACGATACCAATTTCTCCAAAATCCAATATCGGAGCAAAGAGTTATGCCCATTTTACTTCAACATGGTCAAGCTGGAAAACGGTGACGACGGTTCTGACGGACTGTCACGTTTCTGATGCCATTTCTGATGACATCATCACTTTCTTATAACATTTCTCATGACGTCGTCAGTCTTAGGCAGAAATTAAAAAATTTGACCCTTTTCTGACGACATTTTGTGACGGCCTATCACGGGTATGACGGCCTATCACGGATGTCGTCAGCCATTTTTTTCAGCAATTAAGGGGCATTTTTAAAAGGGTATTTTGATCTTTTCCACCCATTTTGGCCCACTATATATATCCAAGTAAAGAAGAAAACTTCATTCTTCTTCCATTTCATCAAGAATACTAGGGTTTCTCTCTCAAAAATCCAATCCAAATTTCCCAAGAACATCAAGAATCCAACCATAGATTTTATAAATTGGTTCAAGATTCAAGGTACCCAAGTCAAAAGCATGAAGAACCCTAACTCAAGAAGTGTAAAAGGAGTCTATAACAAGTTTCTTCATTCAAATCCATAATCAAGGTATGTGGGGTTTGAACAAGAACACTTCTGCCCAGAGATTTAATTTCTACTATTGAAATCCATGATTTTGCAAAGTAGGTTTACACCCAAATTACTTTATTAATGATTTATGATATTTGAGCTATTCAAGATCGATACACATGACTATTTCATTATTTTATTTCTTAAATTGAGAACTTATGCCATGAGTTCAATATTATTATTATTAGTTGATGATTTCCGAATGATTTGAGATAAGAGTCATGATTTAAGCTTTTCTATGAGAATTTTTATTATTGAATATATATATATATATTGATATTTGATCTTGAGAGTCAAGAATGAGTTCTATGATGTTTTCTTGAAGTTTTTGATACATGATTATTTTACAACTTCCAAATTATGACTTGATATTTAATATTGTGAATTTCATGTTCTACCAAGAGTTGGTATTTCAAGTGCTTTCAAGACATGTGTCAAACTTTAAGCTTCCTTATGACAAATTGGATTATTGAGTATATTGATTCATAAGATTGAGTTGTTATAATGAGTCTTGATATTTCCTCAAAGTTATTGATGTTGCCATGACTAAATGAATTGATAGATCTTGATGTTGAGAAAGATTATTTGATTTTGAGTCGAGTTAGGAATCCACAGTTGTATATGATTTATCGGTGAGATATATATTTATGTTTTGGTCTTTATAATGGACCCACGAATTGATATTGATTAAGGTGGATTTCCTAACGCGTTCTGAGCTATGTCTGGGAGGAGTATTTAGCACCGAGCGGTAAATGTAGTATTTTCCTGAAACTACGTGCCACCATAGGATTGATATTGATGATTTTGTTCCAGAGGTTGAGTATGGGATTGTGATTGAGAAATTGAGGTTGTACTCATTGGCAAGAGTACGACACCCCCGCCAATATGGGGTTCTCTCCTTAGGAGAACAAAACGTTGGACTCCATGCGGCTCACATGGTGTAGTTATGTCGGTTATAAGAAACTCCCAAGTCCATAAGAGTTCAAGTTTTATAAGTTACCAAGTCACTCTAAGTCATGATTTAAAGAGTTTGAATTAAGTATAATGATTTATGAGATTTATAATGCTTGTATTACTATTGATGATTTATAAGGAATATATTTCAGTTAATTCAAGCGAAGAAAGTTGTTATCGTCAGCATGCATGATTTTTATAATCATTTATGATATTATTTATAATGTTGCATTGTACCCCCGCATACTTAGTACATTCCTTAAAGTACTGACCCCCATATATTTCTATATGCAACAATGCCTTATAATGTAGGTACAAGTTATAGCGCAGATACCGCATTCATTTCGCAGCTTCCAGTCAGCAGGTGATGAGTCCTTTTGATTCAAGGGCATGAGTCAGTTATACAGTTCGAGAAGTGTTGTATTTTTCTTACTTTAGTCGTATTAAGATTGGGTAGTTGGGAGTCATGACTCATCTATATGAAGTCAGTACCAGTAAAGGCTTTATAGACAGTCAGTAGTAGTTGATGTATTCAGTTTTAGTTTCATTTGTAAAAGTAGAGTTGTAATCTTGTAAAGTTCATGTTTATATTGATCAAGTTCAGAGAAGTTCTATATTTTCGCTAACTTTATATAGATTTAAGCATTTTATCCAGTTGTTTATGAGTTATGCCAGTAGGAGGGTTAGCTTGGGGTTACTTGCCCCCCTAAGCACCGTGTGATGTCCCAGGACCCAAATTTTGGGGCGTTACAAACTTGGTATCAGAGAACAGAGTTCAAGTGTCCTAGGCTGTCTATGAAGCTGTGTCTAGTTGAGTCTTGCAGAATGGTATGGAGATGTCTATACTTTTCTTCGAGAGGCTACAAGACATTTAGGAAAGGTCTCCATTCTTTTAAGTCTTAGATCGTGCTATAGAAAGGTTCGTTGAGAAACTTTTACAGATTCTCATCTTACCCTATTCGAGGCATCCCCGCCTTATTTTTAAGATATTAGAGACAGTCAAGCTCAACTTTTTGTATATAGTACTTTATTGAAAAGTCTTCACAGATAGTTATGAAGTTGTAAATGAGCTAGAAAGTACCCTATTAATGCTTTATCATGCTTTGCTTATAAATTGTGCAATAAGCCCAAGTCAGTTGCGCCTCCAGATTTCCTTCTAAGAATCCATATTGATAATCTATACTTCCTTATCTATGTACTGTTCCTGAGGTAACATAATCAGTGAGTTCCAATTTTCTCCCTCTGATAATGCTTTCAGACTTATAAGAGAGAAATTCCAGAAGTCTCACAAAGAGACCTGAGAAGAGCTTACCAACGTGTTATAAGTTTCCTAAGTTCAATATTATGCCCTCTCCCTTATGATTCTTTCAGTTAAGACAGAGTAAGATGTGTATTCTTAGATCATCAAATATTGTATGGCGAGTTTCTATCTCTTGTAACCTTGTTATCTTCATGATGTTGGAACTAAAAGTCTAGTGAAGCCGTGTGGGGCTCTTTCGATTCACTAGCTTAATTGTTTTGTTATCCATCTCAAATTCTTTTTCAAAATGCAAATCAAAGACTAGTGAAGCCGGGTGAGGCTTATTTTGATTCACTAGCGACTCCTTATGTATCTTGTTTCCTCATGCTGGTTGGAACTGGGTTTAGAGGTGTAGTGGAAAGAAAGGTGGAAGGTGTGATTTATTGGAAGTATGTATAGCCGAGCCTTTTGCATTTGATCGAGTTAGTGATGAAGTGATATTATTCTTGTGTGTCAACTCATGGAAGAAAAAGAGAAGGAGTTATTGGTGGAGGTAAATAATAGTTTGCTTAAGGTATGAAAAGAGTTGTTAACGGTATGTTGCACAAGACAAGTATAGGTTATGGACGAGGATACTTAGTGAATGAGTGTTGTTAACTTAGGTGCTCCTGAGATTGCAAAGGAAAGTTAAGTTGAGGCTTAGAGAGTTATGAACTAAGTTAAGTTGTGTATGAAGGATAAATAGTAATGATGAGTAGAAGGAGGGTGCATTGATGGATTATAAATTAGAGAGATCATATGATTATGACCAATTATTGTTATTAGGGGGTTTAAGTGGACTAGTGTTTATTGACGTTTTGTTTTATAGTTTACAAGTGAGAATTGTGTGTGAGAGGTGGAGTTGTAGGTTATGCTGAGCGCTAGGCATTAAGCTTGGATGATTGGTGGCTATGAAGGTGGATGTGATGATTTCTTGGTTAGTGGTGCTAGTTATAGAGAAGTGATCTAATAGGCTTGGACAGTGTAGGCAAGAGCTTGAGTCTGGTTGACTTGTAATTAAGTTTGATTTTGTGTTCTTGGTGATAAATTTTTCCCAAGGTGCTATGGGGCTATTTTATTTTATTTTTTTATTTTTTTTAGGGTCATGGTATGTGGTGTAATTAGTAAGTGTCGTGGAGTTGCTAGGTGGAGGAAGACCAGTTAGGTAATGAACGATGTTCCTAATAATTGAGTCAAGGAGCATGATGGCTTTAGTCTAAGGGGGAGATAGTAAAACAAGTAACCAGGTTAGGTTGTCAGGTTCTAGTGGGTATGCCAATAAGTTATGGAACAGCTGTGAGAAGGGATACTGCTCGACCCATTCTTATTTCAGAATTTTCAATCATTCCTGTATTTATTCATGCTTTGTGTTTTGATTCCATGATCATGATTCATGTCCAGGCATGCCATAAAGAATTTTGTCCTCACTTAGTTACCGAAATGCGAAGTCTCATACCTTTCACCGGATGGAATCACATTTCATAGTTACAAATTCCCAATTTAGGTCATGCAATGCATGACTTATGTACTCAAGCTTTGTGATATGTTTAGTTCCAATGTTCAAGCGCTACTTTTAATGATCAGCAAGAAAGGAATTAAGATTCATATCGTGCATGTCCCATGTCCGTATTTCTTTGATGGGTTTATGATGTTAAATCCTCTATTCCTCAAGCCTCAATTGAGTTTCAAGTTATTTATAGTATCTATTCATGTGTAAGATCCTCATGCTCTAATCTTTTAGTTATGTTTCCTTACCCAAGAAGTGGTGGTGAATAGTTGTTTAGTTAGGAGAGAAGAGATATTTCCTTATCAACGATAGAGGGTGCCACGCCTACTTTGGCTTGGCGGTAATGTGAAGTAAGATTGAGGCTAAGTCTTTGATACATGTTATGGTTAGTTGAAGTTTAATGTGTTATGATTAGGAAGATTGTGGTGTGTTCATTTTGTGTAATTCCATGAGTTATAATTCCATGAGTTGGAAGGAATATTGGAGTGAAGCATTTGTGTAGGACTTGATTAGCAAGGAGTATGTCAGGTGTGCTTAAGGTGAGTGCATGGAAATTTTCTTGATAAGAGGTGTATAGGGTATGAAGAAGAGGCTTTATAAGTGTTTGATTCGGAATGCGCATGTGGTTATGAATATAGGCTTGAATGTCGTGTTTGTGTGCATGCGGATGGGTGTCTTTCACATTAATAAATGGCTAGTGCTAGGTGGATTGGAGTTGTCAAAGTGGTAATAAGAATTACTCTTGAAGTGAGAGGTTGTAAGAATGTAGATGTGTGGGAGCTCATGATTCAGAATGGGGTTATATGGCGAATCTTGTGTTTCTAGGTAACGCATGAAAATGATGAGGGGGTTTGGTTCAAGGGGATATGAGTAGATGGAAGTATCGGTGTCATGTGAGGATTGTAAGTCGAATTGATCAAATATAGTATCAGAAGGGTATAGTATAGTCGAGAGAGTGTTTGAGAAGTGTGGTTGAGTTGAGAGTAAGGAGTTGCCTTGCTTGAAGCTTAGTACTTTTATCCTGAATTATGATTCATAGGTTTAGGTTTCGAGTTATGGGATTATGGTAATTTTATGATCTCCGATTCAGATGTCTTGTTTAGATCTTGCCTAAAGTTCTTTGCTCCTTCAGACCATTAGAATTCCTTGGGAGGGTGTTGAAGAAATCCTCTACTTAAGTATGAGTATCTAGTACGATTCAGTTTGCATAGCTAACAACCTAGTTTTTAAAATTTGGCAGATATATTTCTATGGTCTTCCATTTTTTTTCGAACTAGTCTGGTCTTACCACTCGAAATTTCATAGGTATGAGCAATTCGATAAGTAGTTGCTCGCGCCCAAAATCTACGAATTCAGTTCAGTATGTGTATCAGGCATCAGTTCCAAATTCGGATATATAATTGTGATTTAGTCTGTGAGCATTCATTGAACAATCTTTGTTTTCCAAGTATTCTAGTCCAGACAATGTAATACCCATTGTGTAGTCTTATCCTTGTTTCTCATGACCTATGCCTGCAAAAATTATCTCTTCGCTGTCTATGAGTACGATTGCACCCTTATCACATCAAGTGAATTCTAAACTTTCAGTATGATCCCGCTCTTTAATATAGGAAGAAGGAAAATCAGCTCAGATTCAGCCGAGAATTACAGTTGTCATCTATCTATTTTTTTTTCAGTCTCGGATCCAGCTGTATAGCTATTCTCATCATGAGTTTATACATTCAACGAAGTACTTCAAAGTTTAGAAAGATATAGATTTATATTTGCAAATTGTTTCAGCTGTGTGTCTTCAATTTTCTCTATATTCTTGGCCAAAAAGCAACATTCGAGGACGAATGTTTTCAAGGGGGAGATATTGTAATACCCCGATCGTTTCTTAAGCCTAAATCCATCTTTTGAGTGAATATAGATGACTTTAAAATTGATTTTTATTTATCTCATGTTGTATTTCCCCAAATTCCACTCTCGGTCATGTGGAGAATTGGATAATCTTTCCATCGACATAAGATTCACCCGAATCGGACACTCGGTGAGGAATTTAGAGACATTTTGTAATTCCCCGAGACTCTAACCAATAGTGAAACCATGAATCAAGCTCTTGAGAAATAAATTATAGTGATTTGGTTGTTTTTTAATCAAGTATGGTGTGTATTAAGGCCTTAAAGATGTCCTACCGATTGGAAGAATGAAAACATTTCTTACCGATTGAGTTCTTGGGAAGGATATTGGTATAGTTAACTTCAAACGAGCATATCTCTCATTATACTTGGAAATTTTGATCTCATGACCTATTAAAAGATATATAATTTAATTATCTTTCCAACGATACCAATTTCTCCAAAATCCAATATCGGAGCAAAGAGTTATGCCCATTTTACTCCAACATGGTCAAGCTGGAAAACGGTAACGACGGTTCTGACGAGCTGTCACGTTTCTGATGCCATTTTTGACGACGTCGTTACTTTCTGACGACATTTCTGATAATGTCGTCATCCTTAGGCAGAAAATCAAAAATTCGACACTTTTGTGACGACATTTCGTGACGGTCTATCACGGGTCTGACGGCCTATCACGGATGTCGTCAGCCATTTTTTTCAGCAATTAAGGGGCATTTTTAAAAGTGTATTTTGGTCTTTTCCACCAATTTTGACCCTCTATATATATCCAAGTAAAGAAGAAAACTTCATTCTTCTTCCATTTCATCATGAATACTAGGGTTTCTCTCTCAAAAATCCAATCCAAATTTCCCAAGAACATCAAGAATCCAACCATAGATTTTATAAATTGGTTCAAGATTCAAGGTACCCAAGTCAAAAGCATCAAGAACCCTAACTGAAGAAGTGGAAAAGGAGTCTATAACAAGTTTCTTCATTCAAATCCATAATCAAGGTATGTGGGGTTTGAACAAGAACATTTCTTTCGTTCTTGTGCCCAAAGATTTAATTTCTACTATTGAAATCCATGATTTTGCAAAGTGGATTTACACCCAAATTACTTTATTAATGATTTATGATATTTGAGCTATTCAAGATCGATACACATGACTATTTCATCATTTTATTTCTTAAATTGAGAACTTATGCCATGAGTTGAATATTATTATTATGAGTTGATGATTTCCGAATGATTTGAGATAAGAGTCATGATTTAAGCTTTTATATGAGAATTTTTATTATTGAATATATATATTGATATTTGAGCTTGAGAGTGAAGAATGAATTCTATGATGTTTTCTTGAAGTTTTTGATACATGATTATTTTACAACTTCCAAATTATGACTTGATATTTAATATTGTGAATTTCATGTTCTACCATGAGTTGGTATTTCAAGTGCTTTCAAGACATGTGTCAAGATTTAAGCTTCCTTATGAAAAATTGGATTATTGAGTATATTGATTCATAAGATTGAGTTGTTATAATGAGTCTTGATATTTCCTCAAAGTTATTGATGTTTCCATGACTAAATGAATTGATACATCTTGATGTTGAGAAAGATTGTTTGATTTTGAGTCGAGTTAGGAGTCCATAGTTGTATATGATTTGCCGATGAGATATATATTTATGTTTTGGTCTTTATAATGGACCCACGAATTGATATTTATTAAGGTGGATTTCCTAACGCGTTCTGAGCTGAGTCTGGGAAGAATATTTAGCACCGAACGGAAATGTGGTATTTCCCCAAAACTACGTGCCACCGTAGGATTGATATTGATGATTGTATTCCAGAGGCCGAGTATGGGATTGTGATTGAGAAATTGAGGGTGTACTCCTTGGAAAGAGTATGACACCCCCGCCAATGTGGGGTTCTCTCCTTAGGAGGGAAAAACGTTGGACTCCATCCAGCTCACATAGTGTAGTTATGTCGGTTATAATAAACTCCCAAGTCCATAAGAGTTCAAGTTTCATGAGTTACCAAGTCACTCTAAGTCATGATTTAAAGAGTTTAAATTAAGTATAATGATTTATGAGATTTATAATTCTTGTATTACTATTGATGATTTACAAGGAATATATTTCAGTTAATTCAAGAGAAGAAAGTTGTTATCGTCAGCGTGCATGCTTTTTATAATCATTTATGATATTATTTATAATGTTGCATTGCACCCCCACATACTTAGTACATTCCTTAAAGTACTGACCCCCATATATTTCTATATGCTACATTGCCTTATAATGTAGGTACAAGTTGTAGCGCAGATACCGCATTTAGTCAGTTCGCAGCTTCCAGTCAGCAGGTGATGAGTTCTTTTGATTTGAGGGCATGAGTCAGTTATACAGTTCAAGAAGTGTTTTATTTTTCTTACTTTAGTCGTATTGAGATTGGGTAGTTAGGATTCATGACCCATCTATCTGAAGTCAGTACCAGTAGAGGCTTCATAGACAGTTAGTAGAAGTTGATGTATTCAGTTTTAGTTTCATTTGTAAAAGTAGAGTTGTAATCTTGTAAAGTTCATGTTTATATTGATCAAGTTCAGAGAAGTTGTATATTTTCGCTAACTTTATATAGATTTAAGCATTTTATCCAGTTGTTTATGAGTTATGCTAGTAGGAGGGTTAGTTTGGGGTTACTTGCGCCCCTAAGCACCGTGTGACGTCCCGGGACCCAAATTTCGGGGCGTTACAACACCCAACCCTACTTTATTTTTTTATTTATTCAACACATTTCTTCTTAACTATTTTCAACTATGCACCCCTGTGATAGCCTCTCTCAACTTGGGCAATTTTTCTGAGTTGAGGTGCTCACTGTCCAAGGAAAGACTAGGGAAAAAATCTATTCACATGAAGGTGAAAAGGTGAAGAAACTAAAATAGGTCAATTTAGGATCAAATTAGTGATCAAGGGATACTTATTCACATTTTATTGGTCTTTTAGTCTAAGAGTGGACTTATTCAAACATGGCTTATGATCATGTCCTAAGCAACTATCCTAAAACCTAGGCAACACTAACCAGGCAAGTTCTGAATTAAATGCACAAAATGAATTAGGTAAATGTCTCACACACACATAATAAAGGGTTATATTATCAACTACTACCTATAAGGTTCATGTAATGCTGAGCTTTGATTATTTTGTCCCTAATATAAATGCCAAAACAAAACTCAAACATTGGTCACACACATATTTACACACATAGTTTCTAAGCATTTTTGGAGCGGTATTATCTTTTTCAGACACTTAAAAACACATAATACAAAATAAAAGAATACCTAAACATACTGGTTCTAACAAAGATAACACACTTTAGGAAAAGCAGATACGAGAACAAAAACCCTAAGAGGATATCTAGACCCACAGTAGCCCTACCTTTATCAAATAAGCATGCATTGTCCCCAATGATTTAGCCCACCATAAAATAAGAGAGTTAGGAACATACTTATGGAACCTTAGGTGCATAGATCTGATCTTTATCACAAATAACATAAATTACCACAAATATAGAAATAACAAGACACCTTGGGTTGCCTTTCAAGCAGTAGCTAATTTAACATTGTGGCATGATTTAGGGACCTTTATTACTCAAAATTTATCAAGGTATCCATAGGGTTTTCCTCCAAGGTCATCAACATTATTTATTTCCAAAACCACCCTCAAGTCAGTTGGTTATTTCACAGTTCAGTGAATATTCAGTATGTCTTCCTTATTATTCAGCCTAAACTTTAGATCAAATCTTTCCATATCTATTAATGCTCTACCCATGGCTAAAAATGATCTCCTAAAAATTATGGTCATCTCAAAATCAACCTCACAACCCAAAACAACAAAATCAGTCGAAAAGATGAAATTGTCCATGTTGACCAACATATCAAATGATATGCCCGCAATTGTTTTCACCATATGATTTGTCATCAATAGCTACATCATCGTTGGTTCATGAGGTCTCAAGACCAATTATTTAAACACTACCAACGACATTAAGTTAATGTTTGCACCCAAGTCACACAAAGCATTGGCTAATCTATATAACCCAATTGTATAAGGAATAGTGAAAGCTTTGGGGTCACTTTTCTTTTGCATAAGAGATGGAGATGTAATTAAACTATAATAATCCAAACTACCAACATCCTCGTAACTAACAATTCTTTTCTTCATTACTAGATCTTTCACAAATTTTGCATAGCCAAGCATATACTCTAGAGCTTCAAGAAGAAGAATGTTCACACTCAATTCCTTCAACATAGAATTAAACTTATTATACTTTCCTTATTAAGATTTTTACTTTAATCTTTGTGGAAAAGGTCGGGGTGGTCATGGAATAGACTTCAAAACTGGTTTGGACTCCTTAACTTTTACTTATCATTATTAGATCATTTCTCAACACCTGCCTATTTTTGTAACGTTTCTCCATTAGTGACCAACTTCTCAGTTCAGCTTTGGGTGCATTATCAACATCCACAGTATCATAAAATTCCACATCAACCACAGAATAAGTGGATCAATAGTAACAAGTGGTGATAGCTAGGGAGTGACTGTCATTCTTCAGATTCTGAATAATATTTTTCAAACAAGTGCTCAATTGATGCTAATTTAATGTAGTTGGCATCTTCCCAAACTATTTCTCAAGTTGGTTCATCGCGGTATCATGCGATTCTAATTTCTATCTTAATCTTAATATGTCTGACTTAATCTCCATAAAGAAACCATCTTGCCTCTCTGAACCTTTAACTAGCTTAGCAAGCAATTCTTTCATCTAGAGTCAGCATTATGATTAACTGATGAAACATACAGATCACTTTTATCCTTATAATTATTCTTTCTTCTCTAGTCATTATAACATTCTCTACTCTTATCTTTATACCTGTCTATAATAGCTCCAACCTTGAATCATTTGCCTCAAGTTCCAAGTGTCCTAATTGGACCTTATCTTGTGCTCAAAAACCCGCCAGCTCTCAGTCCAAATACTTATATTCCTCCTTAGAATCAGATTTGTACAGTTAAGAAAATTTACCTCGTGTGCCTATTGCATTCATTTTTTTTGTTCCCATAGTTGCAAACTGCTTTGTAAGCAACCCAATCACAGTCCTTAGATATTCTACCTCTTGAGCCACTATATCATCTAGGGCTCTCTGCTCACTAGAAGCATTAGTGGCATAAGTACCTGCTCCTTTATCTACCTCTCGAGCATGCCACCCTCAATTAGTTTTAGTGATACCATCTCAGATTTTTGTAGCCTTCTCCCAACAAAGATTCAAGAAGGCCATACCAGTAATAATATCTAACACATCCTTGTTATTTGTATTCAAGTCTTTTTAGAATATCTCCAGCAAGTTTCTTCCTGAAATTCTATGTTTGGGCATATTCATCAACTTTTTTTAAACCTCAACCATGTCTCATATAGTACCTCAAGATGTGGTTATCCAAAATTATAAATTTTATCCTTTAACTGCAGCATTGTAGAAGGTAGGAAAAATTTGTCTAAGAATTATGTTCACAACTCATTCTATATGATAATAGACCTATGAGAAAGTTTCCCTTACCATAAAATTGCTTTACCTGTAAGAGAGAATGGGAACAATCATAGTCATAAAGCTTCCTGACTCACCTCTGGCATATTATACAAAGTGCAAATCCCAACAAAGTTTATAATGTGAATATTTCCATCCACTATAGGAAGACCAGAAAACACACCTTTTAGATTAAGCAATTGAATTATTGCATTCTTAATGTCAAATTTTGTTCCTTGGGGAAACTCCATGGAAATGGTGGCTCTTGTCTCGATTGGCTCAACATACTCTAAATTTTTTTCTGGATCATCATAAATTAGAAAGTAATGACATACGGGTGGTTGAACTCTATCCCTTCTAAGTCTATTTCTATCGAGTGATGGTCGATAATCTTCTTCCTTTCGTCTATCTCTTTTCTCAGCACGTCGGTATAGTGCTAACCTTATATTCTCTTAGGCTATCGATAAGTGAGTAGTTTCCTCGATAGTTTTATGAACACCATACGAAGGTGGCTGATTCAATACATTTGGGTCATCATAAATCCCTTCTTGTCTCTCTATCTTATGATTCTATCGTAAGGCCCATTAAAGTTCAGGACCAAATAGAACCAGGGGATTTCCTTGACTCTGAGTACTGGACATACACGGGCATATACCCTTTTTAAAAGTACAAAATAGAAAACCAATAACCTTAATTAATCTTTAAATGTATTCCCCAACAACAACACCAAAATTTGATGTCTCTCAAATTAAATATCCTAAAAAGTATAACACAGTCGTTTGTTAAATATAGAACCCAACAAGGTGTCACAACTCGAGGCTACCCCTTAGTCGCGATACGCTGCTTAAAGCCACTAGTGACCCCAATCATACCCATGATCTGGTACTTGTTGTGAGCATTAAATAAAATAATGATAAAGTATCATATGCAGAAGCTAAACTGATGTAATTACTATCAAGGTGGGATAATGAAACAAATACCAATATGTCTGAATTACTGATAAAAGATACTGAGAATAAATCTTAATATCTAAAGATCTGAATATCTAAAGCATCTAGTCTAAAAGCCTCAAAGACATATAAAGTTGATGGGACAAACCCCCAACTAGCTTGGAGTGAGTGAAATAAAATAAATACTAAAAATAACTAAATGTAACTTATCCTAGATAGGTGAGAACTCACCACTACTACTTTTGAATGGGTCAGAGTTGGCTAAGGGCGATCGAGAACTAAGCTTCCACACCTATATTATGAAATCAATATAGAGAAAAAGAGAGCATGTTGTCAGTACTTGAATATATTGGTACGTGCGGTAGAGTCTAGCTATCATACATGCCAACACTAAACATGGATGCATGAACATGTAAAAACAATGTAAGACAAAGTAAATCATGAACTGAGATAATCTGTATAACATGATTAACTGAATGTTTGAAAACTATACACTTGGCCATTCAAAACTTATCTTATATTGTCTTAATACTAAATAGATATTGTGGGAGCTAACTACAACCAACATGTACCAATCTGAGCAATCAAGGTCTAACCTGTAACCCTAGTTAGAAGGGTATTGGTACCTTGATAAGGGTACCAACACATGAATGATAATGTAGATCCATAAAGTCGATGTCCTGAAATACGAGGGTGTCAGGTCTAACCAATGAGGGACCCTTCATAATCTATAGTGGCACCGTGGATCTGAAACTTAGGGACTTCTACTAACGACTCATGCCTAACTTGTGGGGGAGCTTCCATCCCTGTGTTTGCTCGGTCCTAAGTGTTACTCCCAAATGAATGATACTAGTATTATTATTTGTTTAACATGACATGGTAATGTATTGATAAGTTCTAAGCATGAAAATAATAATCTTAATATGATAATAAAATCATTATCTGACTCTTTATTTTCTGAATATAAAAACATGTAAAAAACACATTGGTATCGGGTGTTCATAACCTTCTAGAACTGAATAACACTTTAAATACAATAACATCATTTAAAATATTGGTAGGAAGCCATGATTCAGATACCCAAACATAGCAAATATCACTGAACTAATGAAATCCATGTTCTTTAGGCATGGGGATACGTTAAACTTTGGAGTATAACATGATTACATGGTTTTATTCATGAATTGATAAGTTAACATGGATTCAACTATACATAACATAGGCAATTAGAATTTAAAGCATAAAGTGCATAATTCACATAGGAAAACTTATGACATGACTTGAATTCAAAATTACTAAGAAAACATAGATTATATTCATAATTAACATAAATATTTCATAAAAGAGGATAAGAAGTTCATACTTGAATAAAAAAGGATTTGGGGACTCAATGGGTGGAAGAAAACCATTGATGAATACGCTATGGAGTGGGCAACGCGGGCTACTGAGTGCTGAAATAAAGCGCTTGATGTGGGCTTCATAGAACCAAAATAGAGTGGGAGATGCAGGCGGTGATCCAAACATGCCTTTACGCTCGTCCAAAAATTATGAAACTTCCCCGAGACATGCCCCTTACATTGTTGAACATGAATTAACTTAAAAATCTACGTTTCGAGATCAGAATGATTGATTTAAGGATAATTAAAGTTCTAGAGCTTAAAATATGACTAAGACCTTTCTAACACTTAGAAAAGTTTCAGGTTGTTAGTTCTTTAAGCATTCTACTAAGTGTGGTACCAAGTCGAGAGTGCTATGATGTGTTACAGTAGGGTTGGCAGAAATCTTAATTAAACTTGTTGTTTTAGATGGTGCACTCAGCTATTTCATCCACTTAAGCGGCCATTAAGGTGGCCTAAGAGGAGGTTGCCTAAAGAACCAACTAACCGCTTAAGCGGTTAGACTGACCTAGTTGAATACCACTATTTTAGAACAACTACTGCTTAAGCTGTAGATGCTAAAGTGGGAAGAAACCTCTTAGGAGGTACCTATGAAGATGCCAGGATGTCTCTAAAGAGACACTAAGTCGCTTAAGCAACCTAGTGCCCTCTTAAGCAGCACCCGTGGACCTGGGAAGGGTATAAATACCCCATTTAGCCCATTTTTAATATATTTCCAAGATACTTAAACCATAAAAGATGATAAAGCTTGGGGATAACATATGTGGTTGAATTGCAGGACTAGATGAAGATTATTTACGCATTTCTCCTTCAAATTTGTGGTGAGTTTCTATTAATTTCTTTCTAGAATTCTCTTTATTTTCCAAAATACCTAAAAGCATCATGAGTTGACTTTAGCACCATTATAGCTCAGAATTCTCCCATTTTTAGGATAAATATTCCATGGGCATAGAGGGACGTTGAGTTGGTTTCAAAAATGCAGTTTCCATAAACGAACCCCACATAGGATTTATATATAATTTTAGACAAGAAGAACAAAGTGCAATATGGGTATCACTGTTGTTTTTTAGATTATTAGATTGTGATTTTGATAGCGTGGCACCATTTTAATGCTTCTCGAAAGGAAAATTAGTGATTTAGCAAATTCTTCAGGCTTTCTTAGCGCTCAGGTAAGCTAGGTTTACCGTCTTCATAAATTGAGCTATCTTATTGTATAATTTTGATATTATGCTAGATTTGGGGTGGTATTTATGTGTTGTAAGTATTAATGAGAGTATTTGGGTCTAGTTGGACCAACAAACTATTTTAGAAACATAGAATTAGAGTAAATAGTATAGTTATTCATCGCTTAGGTGGAAGGAGATTCATGGTATATAAATTTAGATCTTAATTACTTAAGGTAGGTGAAATTTCCCTAGTTATTAATGTTAGTGTAGAATTATCCTTATTTGCTTAAGTTAATGAAATCGCCTTAGCTGTTATTATTCTAGGTAGGATTGCCTTAGTTTTTCATGTTTGGGAAGTATTTTTATCTTAGGGATAATTTTGTCATACTTGAGCTCTTGGAATAAAATTAGATACCTTAGCCTAGTCTGGGTTAGAAGTTTTCTAAGAGGATTGTCGAAGATTAAAAGTAGGCCCCTCCACCCTTCACTCATAGGCCACGACTTGTGATAACCTTGTAGACTCATTTATGTATGATATACTCTTACTAATGGTAGGTTTAACACTTAAGTAGGTTGAATATAATTATTTAGTATGCTTGTGTGGTGTGGTTAGCATTTTTTAGTGGTGTGCACACATTTGGGGAAGCCTTGAGAACCCAAATTTGCTTAAAATTTGATATAATTAGTTTTGCACACAAAGTATATGGATTAACATTAGGGTCTTGAGCAACCCAAATCTTGATATTATATACCATGGAAAGGGCCTTGTTGAAGGTATACACCCAAGGTGTTTGTGAAAATATCTAAGTGAGTTGTCTAGTCATATGTTGATGATGTATTGAACTAGGGCAATGTCCCAATGAACATGGATGAATGATAAATGATGTGTTAAAGGAATTATGAACGATGTATTATGAAATTGGTAACCTTGTTTGTTTGATAATGAAAAAGTAAAGTCCCTAGATATAAGGATGAACTTAAATTATGGGTTTAACCCAAGTGTGGTGAGAATATGGTATAGAATTGTTGTAAGGGTCTTGATGACTATAACTTGAATTGTATGTTGAATTAAGAGAAGGCATTGGCCTATTTAGATGGTTGAGCAATGAAGGCTCCTATAAGTACCATGTGTTCATGTATAGTGTTGAATTGGCTAAAATGGTTAAAGTCCTTAAGTGTTGTATTAAATGTCTATTGATGTATAGGCAAAGGGTTAAGGTTCCAAATACAAACTAATGATAATTGTGATGGCTTGAGGTTAAAGTCCCTTGCCTTATGTGATGGGTCAAGGTTGAAGTTCCTTGCCTTATGAATGGCTTGTGGTTGAAGTCCCTTGTCTAATGATATTGCTCGAGGTTAAAGTCTCGTGCTTCAAGAGTTCTCTTGAGGTAAAAGGACCTCGCTGAAGGAAAGGGCTTGTGGTTAAAGTCCAAGTGAGATGTGATGTTAGATTCCCTAGTCTAATGAATGGGCATAAGGTTGGAGTCCCTTGCCTAGATAATTGTGGGTGTGGTTAGAGTCCCTTATATAAATGAATGTGTAAGTTGTTAAAGTCCTTGACTAACGAATGAGTACGTATGGTTAAAGTCTCATGTCTAATGATGAGGTAAACATGGTTAGAGTCCTTTGCCTATTCAAAATGTTTGAAGCTATAAGTGTGGGAGGTTGTAGTCCTCCACTTCATGAATGATGAATGAGTGCATGTAGCATGTTGATAAGACTTGTTCCTTGTTTGGCATGTGATATACTGATATGTATGGATGAGTGTATGAATGTGATAAAATGTGACATATTGTCTTATTATTGATCGATGATGTTATTTTATCACTTATCCTTGAGTTACATGCTAGCATTCCAACAGCTAACCATCTTCGGGTGCTATGTCCCCATGCAACATAGGGGCCGGAGCATCTTTTTCTCTTCTCGTACAGTGATTATGCAATCGAAGCAGTTCGTGCACTGACTTGAAGTGGTGAGCTTTCTTACTCCAGCAGACGTGCACCCCTTGGTCTCTTATATTTAGACTTGGTCTCTTTAAGAGTTGGTTTTTCTATGGTTGGGGCTTGTCCCGACACATGCATTTATTTGACTTCAGTTTTGTATAGAAGTATTGTGAAAAACTATGAACTTGGGTGCAAGATAGTGATTTTGAATCTAAGATTGACTTATGATACTATTTCCACAATCTTAACTTGTGAGTTGGAATTCCTTCGACTCCTATTGTATGATAAGATGCTTGGGTTGGGTTATTGAGGCGACCTTCGGTTCCAGTGGGCTTGGGGTGCCTATATGAAATGGCTCAGGGTTCGGGTCCTGTCAGTTTCGGTACTCATACGACACTTCTGTACCTTTTTGGTGTAGATTCGAGTACTAGTTTCCGCCTCTGATTTGACATTCGTACAGAGTTGATTTTGGAGATTGGGTGAGCTCTTGGAGTCATAGTTATCCTTTTTTCATTTTATGTATCTAGATCTAGTCTTTCATCTTTGGGACAGATTGTATTTGACTATTCAGTACTCATAGTTTATTGTAGTAAACTTGTATTGACATTACTGAGTCTTGGGATGTTTGTTCGTTTCTATCTATCATTTAGACATTTATGAATGTCTTATTGCTATTTGAATATGAATTGTTAACTTATGGCTTTTAGGCCATTTTTCCACCAAGTTAGCCTATGTCACCTAGCTCCGGGCAATGGTTCAGCTTACCTACTGGCGAGACTAGGTAGGTTCCAATCATGATCGTAAATCAGGTCATGAAAAATCTTCAGATGATGATACTCTGATCTCAAATCAATCTTGAAGAACATCAAAGCACCCAGAAGTTGGTCAAAAAGATTATCGATCCAAAAAAAAGGATACTTGTTCTTAACCGTCACCTTGTTCAACTGCCTATAATCAATGCATATATGCACAGAACCATCCTTTTTCTCAAACAAGATTAGAGCACCACAAGGAGATACACGAGGTCTAATAAACCCCTTACTCAATAAACCTTGCAACTACTCCTTCAACTCTACCAACACCATCCTATAGAGAGGAATAAAAATGGGATTGGTGCCCGACTCCACATAAATAGAAAAATTAATATCACAATTTAGAGGCATTCCAGGAAAATCCATAGGAAACACATCCATGAACTCATGAATAACCCAGATAAAATCCATGGGAGGCAATAAGGCAACCCTAGTATCATGTTCATGGCGAGAACTTACCAATACAGTACCACATCATGTTAAACTAATAATAACACCAGTGTCAATTCAGTTGGGAGTAAGATTTAGCACCCAGTAAACCCAGGGATAGCGGCTCATCTACCAGTAGAGAGTGTGACCTTTAGTAGCAATCCCTGAGTTCTAGAACTACGTAGCCATCATAGGTTTTGAAAGGTCTTCATTCCAGTTGAGCATTGACATTATCTTAGGGGAATCAACCAGTAGAGGGTGACTCCCTAGTCCTTCAGGACACTGTTAGTGGATCAAAAAAACCATATGTTAGTACCTGTGGTAAGGTACTGACACCCTTCTAATTGGGGTTACATGTTGGACCCTGATTAGCTTAGATTAGGGAATGTCAGATACATAATGTCTCCTATAGTTTTATTTCAGTTCAGCTTTACAAATATATCAGTTTAGTTTTTTATGACCAAGAGTACAAATGTCAATTATTCAGCTATTTAGTTTTACAGATTATGTCAGAACACATTTAGGCTTAGTCTTGAAACACCCTGGGTTTTGGAACCTTAGAAGATTTCCTGGATTTTTGGTTTTTGGTCAAGATACGACTAGGGGGTACAGGTCATATTCTAGGGTACAGTTGGTACGGCTTGGTCGTACACTAACCAATGTTGGTTGGTGGGTTGATTGGTTTTTGGAATGGTTACAACTTGGTGGTACGAGTCGTATGGTTTGATTAGGGTCGTATAGTTTGGGTTTTTCTTTTACTTAATCTTAGACTTAGCAACTTAAGTTGGATCTGAGTACGAGTGGATCACCATGAGCCATAAGATAGGTACGAGTCATACTATTGACTCATATGGTAGACTGTGATCAAACCTCCTTTAATTCTATTCTGCCAGGGATATAATTTAGGGGTATTAATCGTATGGTTGGGTATGACTTGGGTTGGCTAAGTCATATAGTGGATAGTGTTGGGTCCAGGAGAAAGGCCTTAGGTACGAGTGGTGAGTACTACTCGTATTGAAGGGTACGACTGGTATGGGTGAGTCGTACCATCTGACGGGACTTTTAAGTAGTTTAAGTTGGGGGTAATCTGAACATTTCCCCTTTTAACCTTTTAAGGCAGCTCGACTTATATCACACTTGGAAGGTTATTTACCCTATTATTCTAATCTTAAACACTTAAAAACTCTCTCTAATTCTCTCTAAGGCTCTTGGGGAAAGAAGGGCTAAGGTTTCATCTAGAGAAGCAAGTTGTGTCTTTTTTAGGTGATTTCTCTCTATCATCTTCATAAATCTAAGGCATATACTCCTCCCTCATTGTTATTTCAACTAAAGGCATTATTTATATAATATTTTCATGGCATGATTATTGTATGGTTTTGGGGTGTTTAAATATATGTTTGGGTTTTGGTATTAAATGCTAGGTTATAGTTTTACCATGTTTTAATTATATTTTTACATGCTTTAATGATGTTTTGGACAATTGGTTGCATGGGGATGGTTAATTGGTAATTGGAATTGGTTTGGGAAATATTATGCCCCTAACATGTTTGATAAAATGCCTATGATAATGCTTTCACTATATTAATGGACTTTTAATAAAACTATTGCATGGTATGGTTTGGTAATGGAACCCTAAATGGTTTAAGTTGTTTGAAATGGTTAAAGGGTAAGGATTAGTGGTCACTGTTATGGTTAACTAAACTACCTTGCGGGGTACAAGGGAATCCCCCAAGTAAACATGTTAATGAACAACTTGTGGGGCACATAGGATTCCCCTAAGCAAACCTAATAATGGGACATTGGTGGGGTACATGGGATTCCCCCAAGATAACTTAATAATGTAATCTACGGGTACATGGAATCTCTTCTACTTAAAAAGAATGGCTAAGGACATTGCCTGCAAGCTATAATCGGTATGACAATACCATTATTCATAGCCTTGATTAATGATAATGGAATAATGGTTTGGTTGGATGGTAAAGGTTTTAATTAGGCAATAATGGCGGGGTATGATAGCTAACTATAAAGGTGCGAGTCTAATGGATGGACACAAGAAACTCATGTTTTCCGACATGAGGGTTGGTGATAGTGACTATATATGATACTATGAGGTATATGGAAATCCTCTAAGTACACTGTACATATGTATCATAGAGAGCGAAGGGTACTCGAGAATCCCCCCTCTTATGGTATCTCCGGATTGTGTGGCTACACGCATCGAGGCCCGTTCAGGGGGTTATACTAGACCCATATAGCCCATGGGTGGTTCTAGGATGGTTAAGCTACATATACCAAGGTTAATGATTTTAAATACAAGCTAAACCCGGCTTCCTTTCCCAACAAGGTTATATATATAGGGTATATGAACATGGTTCATTTACTTGATTTTAATGGACGGCATTATTTTATCCTTATCCTAAGTTCATGCTAGAGTTCACCCGCTAACCCATCTTCGGGTGGCTATATCCCAAAGTGATGTAGTAATCGGCCGCCTTACTCCTCTTACTTAGTGATCAAATTTGGGTTCAACTTTTGGATTGAAGTGGTGATCTTCTATATTCTGGAAGGCTCTATTTCATATCATGGATGTCTTTACGTACTTAGTTTATTTTATGGATATTGGTTTTGGATATGGTTGGTGGCATGTCTCAGCCAGATAATGTTTTTTTTGTTAGAGGCTTGTATGACTACTATGGGTTGGAAGGGGTGGGATCGGTATTAGTGTTGGACTTTGTATTGGCATTGGTATTGGGGCTAAAAATGTCAGACTGAATTTATGATTATTCCATCCTTTTTTATTTTGGATTATATATTTATATTGGAATTCATTTGGTTTACGGTTTGGTTCGGTAATGGTTATTTGTTGGAAAATGGATGGTTGAACTTGTTTGGGTTGGTCACGGTTATAGACCTATCCTAGTGTCTCAGGTTATGCTTACATTCTATCTTGTTATATATTCAGGATTCATCTGACTCGGAATATTCGTAGGTTGGTTGGGTTAGGTAACGGGGGTGGTCTCCGGTCCTGGATAGACTTGGGATGCCCATTACGACAAGGCCCTGGTTCAGGTTATGTTAGTCTTGCATTTATTTTACGTGTTCATATTTTATGCTCAGTACTAACATATGATCCTCAGTACAGCTTTACAACATATCTAGTTTTACATGATATTTACATACAACATTTATGTTTCTACCACTTCCCAGCTTACAGAATTGTTTCAGTTTATTATTTATAAATTTCACTGAGACTTGCCATCTATATGTATAGACATTTTTCAAAATGCATACTTTAGCAATTAACTTACGTCTGTAGATTTAAAGAATGTTTTAAATATTTTTATAATGTAGTCCATATCCCCATATACTTAGTAATTCCAAAGTACTGACCACATATAATCATAGGTGGCTACATTCCTTCATGATGTAGGTACCAGATATAGTCCATACACTAGGGTCAAATAGTTGTCAGCATTCAGCTGGTAGGTGATGAGTTCTCTTCTTTTAGGAACTCTAATCAGTTGCAGTTCATCTATTGTATTGTTATTATTCTTATGTTTTGGTTTGTGGTAGTTGGAGGCATGTCCCATCCACCTACAGTCAGTATCGTAGAGGCTTCATAGAGAGTAAGTCATAGTTAGGATATGTAATTCAAGTTCATTCTTCAGATTTATCACATTGTAAAATTTATCAGTATTACATTCATTCATATTTTCTCATGATTATTCTTCTGCTCGGCACATTTAGCTTGCATATACATTTTAAATTTGTTGCTCAAGTATAATGCCAGTACATGGGTTATCTTGGGATCACTTGTGGTTCTAAGCACCATGTTACGACCAGGGTGTAGTCTCGGGTCGTGATAAACTTGGTATTATAGCACAAGGTTCAAGTCTCCTAGGGTATCTATGAAGTCGTGTCTATTAGTGTCTTATGGAATGGTATGGAGATGTTTGTACTTTTCTTTGAGAGGCTACAAGGCATTTAAGAAACATCCCCCTTATTTTATATCTCAAATTGTGTTGTAGAGATGTTATCTAAGAAACTTATAAAGATTCTCATCTCGCTTCATCCATGCCAACTCTTCCTTATTCTTAGGGTAACAGAAACAATCAAGATTAAATTCCTACAGATAGCATTTTCTCTGACAGTTATGGGATTGTATGTAGGCTTAGAAAGGATCTCATCAGTGAATTTAAATTCCAAAGGTTGAAAGTGTTTGTTACTATTCACGAAAATCGTGCACAAAGACAAAATCATATGTTCCCTCATATCCCTTCTCAGAATCCTTTGATAGCATATGACCTGGAGTTAGAAGAATAAACCTAGATGTTTAACAACAGTAAAGTGGGAACAGTGTTTATCTGGATATAGTAGATAATGTATCCATGCAGCCGAAAAGGTGTTGTGTAGTTTGTTTAATAGCACTTTGAGAGATATTTCTTGGTTAAGAGAGATTTAAAGTATGTTAATACTTTATTCATGTTAGAGATTAGCCAATGACCTCAATGATAGAGGAGCTTGTTAAGGTTGAGTATGTTCATAAAATATTTTGTGGGTTAGTGTTTCATTATTCATATCCAGTAGTAATAAGTAGGTATTAGTGTATAAGATGTTTTATGGATATCTATGTTAAGTGTTAGAATCTAAGTTTGAATCATGAATGATTGACCAAATAGAAAGAAGAGTTTTATATTCTAGATGGTGTGAACTCAGGGTATGGGTATACTCTCGAAGATTCTAAGTCACTAAGTGTTTAAGTTATTATATGATGACTATTGGGGCTATAGAAAGTTAAGAGTTCTATCTCAGAAAAAAGTACTGGTATTGGGTTTTACACTTTCAGGTGTAGTCTTTCAGAGTGAGTTTATTATTGATGTGTATTTTTATATCTCGGACTCTAGAGTAGGGTAGTACAGTTCAGTTTAGAGTTTATTATGGTTTTCCACAAACTTATAATGATAGCTTAATGCTAAGGGGGGGGGTGATAGAACAAAAAACCAAGTCAGGCTCTCTGATTCTAGTAGTGATGCCAGTGTGTTGAAGAAAAACACTAGGGGTGAAGATACTCAACCAATTCTTATCTCAGTGTAAATTTTCGTACTTCATTCATCATGACATCTACTCATGCCTTACATGTTAGCTCCATGATCATAGTTCATGTTTATGCACTTATATAGAATTATGTGCGCTTCTCGTTCCTAGTATAAGGAGTTCCAGTTCACCGAGTAGTACAAATCATATTCCATGAATTTATAAACTCCAAACTCAGGTCATGCAGGTCAAGACTCATGTACTAATGCTTTATAGTATGCTCAGTGCCCATAACTCATGGTGCACTCTTAATTACTAGTGAAAATTCACATTATGTCATATATGTCCTCAGATTAGATCTCTTTAATGAATCCATGCCATTGATACTCTATTCCTCAATCCTCAGTTAAGTGTTAAAGTTATGTATAGTATTCTTTCATGCTTTGGGTTCTTGATAACACCCAAGCTACACCTTTACTCTGAAGATAATTGCGGTTACTGCCAAATATAGTAACCCAACAAAGGTTAGGGTCAAATCCTAAGGGAATACGTGGACTTATGGATCTCAGATGTTGCAATCAACAGAAATAAATAGGAAAAGTAAATGGGAGAATTTGATTAGCAGTATTGAACAAGGAGCAAGTACCAACTTCGGTTGTAATCAGAATTGGTGAACACTGGGATTGTGTTCCCCCTAGCTTCTCAACTTCGTAGGCTTATCGTGCTTTTTTTAACCTAACTGATACTTTGCATGCAGAATTTGATAAGTGATGTACCATCTACAATCTTTTGGAAGAGCAGATGGATTTCACCTTTTACCTTTTGAGTCTCAGTATGTCGCCTGGCTAACCCTTATCTTGATCACAGTAAACTATTACCTTTTGATTGGCTAGTTATTAGATGAAATCTAACCATCTTATGTAAATAATACCTAGTAGCGTGGATCGATAGTTAAACTCCAAATTACTGTTATCATCATATTTTCCTAGTCACTACTCCTCTTTTGGAGTAATTAGAAATAATCTGGGTGAGATCTTAACATTGCCCACTGCTAAAATAATTATTAAAGTGAACATAATACAATGCATGCATGGGTATTGGTGCAAAACGACAATAGCACTTCCCCTACTTCATCAATCTGCTAGGGTTTCCACAACCCTAGCTGTGAGTTTTTAGCCACTCATGCTTGTGAAGTAATCAACAACATTCATGATTGAAAGCATAGATGAAATCACAATAATAAGAAGTATAAGAACTACAACCGTAAATAAATTAATCAACTGAAGTTAATACAAAAGAATTCCAAGACCAAAGTAGGATCTCGGAATCAAAATATGTTTGTAAGTATGAAGAGTGCATTCCTTCTACTAAAAACACATAAAAGGTATTTATAGTACATGAGAAACTGCTAAAATTAAAGCCCGGACGAAATAGAAGAAAAAAAGGGTCGGTGGCTACTTATGGTCCCTACTTGTACGCACTCTGTAGGTCGCAAGTACCACTTCAACCCAAGTCCAGGGCGCAAGTAGCGACTGCAAGTTCCAGGAACAAAAAATCCTATAGGTCCGCTCTCGATATTTTGGACTTCTGACACTTGCTTTTCCCACATGTGTTCCACATGTACTACAAGTGGTCCACATGTTGACTTACCAAGTGTCGGGAGTCCTCTTTTCAACTCTTCTTCAATTCCCAATATGCTTTGGTCACGAACAAGACAAAAAGTGTCCCCAATATCCATAATTGCTCCCATAAGCATCCAAAAACACCTTTTTCATCTTTTTCACGAACTTAGCGTTCAAAACATGATTTGCTACAAAACATGCCCAAAATGCATCATATCTAACAAGACAACCTTAGAAGCTTGCATATTTTCATAGTTTTAAGAGTCAAAAGTTCTATATTTCTATAGAATATCAATACCCTTAACTTAGAATGTTTGCATGTCCTCAGGAAACAAAACACAACAAAACATAAATGATGCTTAACTAGGAGAATCTAAGCTATTCAAGGAAGTCTGTCAACACTTTAAGTTCAAAACACAACACCCCCTCCAACCTCACTTTCAAAACCAATTATGTATGAATATAAAGCACAAGAATATGACACAATGGGACAAAGGTATGGCATTACATTAGCAACAGACAACCACGCATATATCCAAGTTACACTACCCAAAATAAGCAAATTTCTAGTAATATGACTCAAGTTCCCTCACAACAAAGAAGTCCCAACTTTCTCATATAAAATAATTCATGTCAATACAGGTACAATCAAGACACACTCATACTCAGAAGAGAAGTTTCAATCAATGTGCTTCAAATAACATAGGCTTGCCCTTATTTTCTGTACCTTAGTGTTCTGATAGTCAAGTTAGGATCACTATAGGACTTTTCTCGGCTTGTAATGCGGGCTTGGGGGTTGGTATGGTACATATAGACATATCAAGTAACTAAGCCTCCTAGGCACTAAACTAACTTTGGGGTCTCACTTATTAGCCAATTTTCTTTTTATTCCATCCTTATATCTCCCTTTTTATTATTTATTGCACATTCAGGTTGGGAGTGATCTTTATTCTTTCTTTTTTACTTTTTCACAATTTTTCTTTTCTTTTTCATTTTCTTTTGTTGCCACACCCAACCCTACTAATGTTTTCTCTTATTTTACTACCCAATTTAGACTATGCACTCCTATGATAGCCACCCTCAACTTAGGCATTTTGCCTGAGTTGAGGTACATAATGTCCAAGGAGGACTAGGTCCAAAACAAGTTCATTGTAATATAAATGAAAAGGTGAATAGGTGAAATAGGAAAAATAGTCTATAAGGCTCAAAACAAGGATCAAGAGATATTATTTCACACATGGAAGGTCATTTAGGCTAAAATTGGACTAAACTCAAAAAATGGCTTATGATCCTTTCCTAACCAATACGACCTATGCAAGACTAACCAAGCAAATTCTGGATTCAACACACAAAGGGAACTAAGTAGCATCTCACACATACATGTTACAGAGTCAATATTGTAAACTACTACTTATCTGGTTCATGTAATTGTTAGCAAGTGATTATCATGTCCCTAGTCTTAATGCCATAACAAGATCCATAATGTTCACATACCTATACATTCACATAGTTTTAAAATAAAAATTTTAAAGGGGTGTCATTTTTCTCAAAAATCCATAAAACATGATAACTGTCCTAAATACTTAAAAATCTCCTAATTACATAAAAACACATCATAATATGAAACAAAACACAATATGACACAAATTATCCTAGACATGTTGATTCTACAACCATATCATGGTCGACAGGAAAAGAAGCACGGCAACAAAAACCCACGGCGACTATGGTACATCTCATTCCCAATTAAAAACTGTGCATTATTACCAATGTGCTAAAATGATAGAAAACCGAGGGAATGAGGACATACCTGGGATGCACTAGGCGTCCATGTTATGAGCATCCCCATATAGGGATATATCCATAAGTGGAGGCCATGGTAGAGGAAGTGTACTATAAGAAGATGCAACCGCATCTAGCTCAGCATGCCTCCGCCTACTAAGAAACACAGTCTCCGTTGAATCATGGGTGGCCCTTTTTAGGGCATGCTCATATGGCCTATCTGGATTCTGTAGGTTTCCCTCTCAGCCTCTCTTGGTCAAAACTTTGGGGGATGCCATATCATCTTTCATGAATAAATCAAAGTTCATGGAACCATGCAAAGGTGATGGTTGAACAACTAGGCATACAACTAGAGGAATGGCTAATATATGGCTTTCAGTGAGAGAGTACACCTTTACTCACAAGATATCCACCTCTTCCCTCATATGTCCTAGATTCGGTATCTTAATAACTATAAACCTGTCTACTAAACATCTTTCAAAAGTATCAATAAGTTCATGTAAATCAGCACATAACTCTGACATAGCATCTCGATGTGCAGACTACTGTCTAACCTCAGCCGTCTCTAGTGTTGTTCAAACATATGGTCGGATTTTCTCATATAATATCTCCAACTTGGTCTTAACAATCTGTATCCGAGTGGCTCTCACCTATATTCTCTACTCAACACCTGGTATAGACACTGGCCTTTACAACAACATCCTCATTAATAGTGTCTATTATAGACACCACTTGCATATTGTATAGTTGTTGCACTATCATACACATATCAAACACTACTTGCTCATCATTTAGTTTGAAAGAGATCTTCCCCAAGTTCATATCAATCAACATCCTACCAGTTGATAGAAAGGGTCTACCCAATATAATGGGAGCTTGAGAATTCACCTAACAATCAAGAACCATGAAATCAGTGGGGAATATAAAGGATGTCACCCTTACTTTTATGTTACACAAATTACCCACCAATTTATTCATAGATGAGTCATCCATCAACAGCTTTATGGATGTCAGTTTGAGTTCCCCCATCCTCAACAAATTCTACACAACCAGTGGAATCATATTTACTCCTGATCCCAAGTCACATAAAGCCTGATTGATATTAAAAGGCCCTATAGAACACAGAATAGTGAATGCTCCAGGGTCCTCCTTCTTTTCTACTAATGGTAAGAAAGGGATCGCACTATAAGGGTACACATGATCATTGGGATCTACAACCCAATCCTCACCACTATCATACTCAAAGTCATCATCACCCCATGTCGACTTCTCAGAATCTACCTCAGGTGTCTCATCGCTCTTAATGCTATCAATCTTCAACTCCTCAATAGTAAGTATAGGGGGATCATCAGTAATGGCACCACAATTAGTGGTAATAGCTGGATAATGAATTATAGCTAGTGTACTCAGAACTTTTTCACTCAGAAGAGTAACAGGCTATTTTTATTTTATCATAGAAAACATTTACCCGAACTGGTACTCCAACTGCTTGATAGCAGTGGCATGACACTCAACCTTTTAGGTCAACCCTGAAATGTCAGACTTAATCTTCTTAAAGTTTTTCTCCTAATTTCTTGACCCTTCACTAGTTTGATCAATAATTCTTCCATTTTTTATTCCATATCTCATCTGCTAAGAGGAATATACCTGTATCCCTTCTCTTAATAATCATCTCTTCATCTCTATTCATCTTCTCTATCCCTTCTACGATCTCTATATCTATCATTATAGTAGTTCTAACCTTTGTTTCCTTGACTTTGGACTCAAAAACCCTCCAACTAGCGATCCTGATGCCTTGACTTATCTTCTAACTTAGAATCATAATCTTTGAAAGTTGCACCCTATGATCCTACTATATGAACTTTCTCGTAATTCACAGTCACAAACTATTTTTCCATCAACCCCATATCATTCCTCAGTAGCATAATCTCTTATGCTACAGAATCATCCGCTACTCTCTGGTTACTAGCAGCTCTAATGATGTAAGTGACAAAACCTCTCTCTACCTCCCAAGTTTTCCACCCTCTATTAGCGAGAGAGATTTGGTCTAGAATATCAGAAGCTAACTCCCAGCATAATCTCAAAGAAGCTTCTCTAGGGACAGTGTCTACCATAGCTCTAGAATTGATGATCAGGGCTCTATAGAATAACTCCAATAAGTTCATCCCTGAAATACGATGGTTGGTCACCATAATCAACTTCTTATTTAACCTGAACCAAGCCTCATACATGGAATCAGACTGTGCCTAAAATTATAGATCTCATCTTTAAGCTACAATATCCTAGATAGAGAAAAGAACTAATTAAAAAATTTCCTGCACAACTCATTCCACATAGTGATAGATCCTATAGTAAGTTCCCCTAAACATAAAAATATTTCTCCTATAAGCGAGAAAGGGAATAACCTCAATTTGAGTGCCCCTTAATTCTCTACTGGATATGTATATGAAGTGAAAATTCTAGTAAAATTGGCTAGATGCATGTTTGTGTTTTCTATAAGAAACCCCACAAACACATCCTTCATATCTAATAGTTGGATAATAGGACTCAATATATTAAACTTAATGTCTGGGGGTAAAATACGAGGAATAATGGAACCAGTATCATTTGGCTCAACATACCCCAAATCCTATTAATCATCCTCATATGGTTGCAAGTACTGGTATGCTGGGATCACATGGGCTCGGCCACCAAAAACTTTATTCTGGTTTCCATCGAGCTTTGATTGGTGGTCTACTTTAAGTGAACAGCTAGCTCTATCTCTCGAGCTAAGCGATGAGCTTCTTATTCCTTTCTCTGGTTAGCAGCTTGTGGTAATAAAATATCCATCTGTTGGTCAATAATATCCTAAAATTCTTCAAGAAGAGGGGGAGGCACATCATCACAAACTCCTTCAGGAAGGTTGTCTCTCTTAGGCTCTGTCATCCTACTAGATGTTTGTAGGATCCTTTCTAGATTTGGATTTAGTAGGAGTAAAAGATTGTCTCTACTCTGCATTCTAGGCATATACCAAATTAGACCCAACTAAGGACACAAACAAAAAGACCTGAAACATGCAACAAATTCAAATCATAACTCAACACTGTATTCCTCGGCAACGGTGCCAAAATTTGATAAAGCTAAATCTACACCTTTACTCTGAAGATAATTACAGTCGCTGTCAAATATAGTAACCCAACAAAGGTTGGGGTCAAATACCAAGGTATACATAGACTTATGGATTTCATATGTTGTAATCAATGGGCATAAATTGGAAAACTAAATTGGGGGATTTGACTAGCAGTATCAAAAAAGGAGCAAATATCAACTTCGGTTGTAATCAGTATTGGTGAACACTAGGATTATGTTCCCCCTGGATTATCAACTTTTTACGCTTATCGTGATTTGTTAAACCAACATGATAAATTATATACAGACTTTGATATGTTTGTACCATATATAGTCATTTAGAGGAGCAGATAGATTTCACCCTTTACCTTTTGAGTCTCAGGATGTCTCCTTACTAACCCTTATCTTGATCCCAATTAACTATTACCTTTTGATTCTTTAGTTATTAGATGAAATCTAACCATTTTATATAGGTAATACCTAGTAGCGTGGATCGACAGCTAAACTCTAAATTATTGTTGTCATTGTGTTTTCCTAGTCATTAATCCTCTTTTAGAGTAAGTAGAAATAATCTAGGTGAGATCTTAACATTAGCCACTTCTAAAATAACTATTAAAGTGAAGATAATACAATGCATTCTTGGGTATTTCCTCCCTATGTGGTCTTATATATATTTATATTTATATTTATATATATATATATCAAAGTGGAGAAGAGCCACTCATTTTCCTTCTCCTTTCTCTTCCAATCTTCCAAGAATCTCCTAGAAACTAGGGTTTCTACAAGATCCAAAATCCAAATCCTCTTCCAAGAAATTCAAAGAAACTTCCATGACTTTCTCTGAGTTGTTCAAGAACTAAGTTTCCCAAGACAAAGGCATCAAGAATCTTGGCCTAAAAGTGTGAAAAGAGTTCCAAACAAGTTTCTACATCTTCAAATCAAAATCCAAGGTATGTGGGGTTTCAACAAGAACACTCCTTACATTCTTGTGCCTAAAGATTTACTTTCTATTATTGATTTACATGATTTTTTAAGTGGGTTTACACCCAAATTTCTTTATTTATGATTTATGAGATTTGAGTTGAATAAGCTTGATATTTATGGTTATTTCACCTTCATGCTTCTTGAATTGAGTATTTATTCCATGAGATGTATATTGTCATTATATATTGATGATTTCTAAGTGATTTATGATAAGTGTCAAGATTTGGTTTTTTCTATGAGAAATTTGACTATTGAATATATATATATATCGATATTTGAATTGAAAGTCAAGAATTGAAGCTTTGGCATTTTAAATGATTTGATAAGAAAATGTACTTGATGTTGAGAAACATTGTTTGAATTTGAGTCGAGTTAGGAATCCATAGTCATATACGATTTACCAATGAGATATACTATTGTTTTGGTCATCATTATAGACCCATGAGTTGATATTGATTGAGGTGGATTTCCTAACGTGTTCTGAGCTGATTCTGGGAGGAGTATTTAGCACCGAGCGGGAAATTTAGTATTTCCCCAGAACTACGTACCACCGTAGGATTGATGTTGATAGTTGTGGGCCAAAGGCCGAGTATGAGATTGTGATGATGATATTGAGGTTGTACTCCCTGGCAAGAGTACGACACCCCTGCCAATATGGGGTTCTCACCTTAGGAGGGCAAAACGTTGGACTCCATGCAGCTCACATGGTGTAGTTATGTCGGTTATAAGAAACTCCCACGTCCATAATGATCTAAGTACCATGAGTTACCGAGTCACTCTAAGTCATCAGTCAAAGAGTTTGAGTTGAGTTAAATGATTTATGGGATTTATGAAGCATATGTTATTACTGGTGACTTCCGGAAATGATGTTTTAGATAATTCAAACGAAGAGAGTTATTATTGTCAACATGCATGATTTTCTTATACATTTATGATATTATTTAAAATGTTGCATCCATCTCAACATACTCAGATTATTCCCAAGTACTGACGCTCATACTCTTTTGTACTCTATATTTCCTCATGATATAGGTTCAGGTGCTCAGTCTCAGTAGCAACAGTGATATTTGAGTACCTTCATCTATATTTCTGTGGTTGGTGAGTCCTCATGGTTTGAGAACTTGTGTCTCAAATTTTGTCTGGTTAATAGACGGTTGTTTACTTTTAGTTTAGTACGAGTCAGTTGGGGATCTGTCCCAATGGCTACTCAGTCCTATGTAGTAGAGGCTTTGTCAGACTAGTGTACCAGCGTGTACAGATATTTCAGTATTTTTTTGGTACAGGGTAGTATTACTTCATGTTTTAGTATGTTCATGACATGGTTATTCCTCTTTATCTTATCATGATTTATGCTATAATGAGTTCTGAAAGTGATGACAATCTTAGAGGGTTAGCTTGAGGCCACGTGTGGACTTGAGTACCATGTGACATCTCGGGATAGGTTCATGGGGCATAACAATTAGCCAGTGACCTCAATGATAGAGGAGTTTGTTAAGGTTGAGTACGTTCATAAAATATTTTATGGGTTAGTGTTTCATTATTCATATCCAGTAGTAATAAGTAGGTATTAGTGTATAAGATGTTTTATGGATATCCATGGTAAATATTAGAATCTAAGTTTGAATCATGAATGATTGAGCAAATAGAAAGAAGAGTTTTATATTCTAGATGGTGTGAACTCAGGGTATGAGAATACTCTCAAAGATTCTAAGTCACTAAGTGTTTAAGTTATTATATGATGATTATTGGGGCTATAGAAAGTTAAGAGTTCTATCTCAGAAAGAAGTACTGGTATTGGGTTTTACACTTTCAGGTGTAGTCTTTCAGAGTGAGTTTATTATTGATATGTATTTTTATATCTCGGACTCTAGAGTAGGGTAGTGAAGTTCATTTTAGAGGTTATTAAGGGTTTCCACAAACTTAGAATGATAGCTTAATGCTAAGGAGAGGATGATAGAACAAAAAACCAAGTCAGGCTCTCAGATTCTAGTAGATGCCATTGTGTTGTAGAACAACACTAGGGGTGTAGATACTCAACCAATTCTTATCTCAGTGTAAATTTTTGTAAGGGGGGAGGCAGCTCATCACGAACTCTTTCAGGCAGATTGTCTCTCTTAGGCTCTGTCATCCTACTATATGTTTGTAAGATCCTTTCTAGATTCGGATTTAGTGGGAACAAGGGATTGTCTCTACTCCGCGTTCTAGGCATATACTGAATTATACCCAACTAAGGAAACAAACAAAAAAACATGAAACATGCAACAACTTCAAATCACAACTCAACACTGTATTCCCTGGCAACGGTGCCAAAATTTGATAAAGCTCAAGCTACACCTTTACTCTGAAGATAATTGCAGTCGATGACAAATATAGTAACCCAACAAAGGTTGGGGTCAAATCCCAAGGGATACATAGACTTATGGATTTCATATGTTGTAATCAATGGGCATAAATTGGAAAACTAAATTGGGGGATTTGACTAGCAGTATCAAAAAAGGAGCAAATATCAACTTCGGTTGTAATCAGTATTGGTGAACACTAGGATTATGTTCCCCCTGGATTATCAATTTTTTACGCTTATCGTGATTTGTTAAACTAACATGATAAATTATATACAGACTTTGATATGTTTGTACCATATATAGTCATTTAGAGGAGCAGATAGATTTCACCTTTTACCTTTTGAGTCTCAGGATGTCTCCTTACTAACCCTTATCTTGATCCCAATTAACTATTACCTTTTGATTCTTTAGTTATTAGATGAAATCTAACCATTTTATGTAGGTAATACCTAGTAGCGTGGATCGACAGCTAAACTCTAAATTATTGTTGTCATTGTGTTTTCCTAGTCATTAATCCTCTTTTAGAGTAAGTAGAAATAATCTAGGTGAGATCTTAACATTAGCCACTTCTAAAATAACTATTAAAGTGAAGATAATACAATGCATTCTTGGGTATTGGTTCAGATCCTCAATAGCACTTCCCCCTACTTCATAAATCTACCAAGGTTTCCACATCCTTAGTTATGGGTTTTTAGCCGTTCATTCTTATGAAGTAATCAACAACATTCATGATTGAAAGCATAGATGAAATAACAATAATAAGAACTATAAAACACTGAAGTTAATACAAATGAATTCCAAGACCAAAGTCGGATCTCGAAATTAAGATATATTTGTAAGTATCAAGAATGTATTCCTTCTACTAAAAAATACATAAAGGGTATTTAAAGTACATGAGAAAACCCTAAAATCAAAGCTCAAACAAAATAGGAGAAGAAAGGGTCGGTGGCTACTTATTGTCGCTAATTGTGCTCACTCTGCAGGTTGTAGGTACCATTTATGCCCAAGGACAGGGCACAAGTAGTGACCGTAAGTGCTAGGACCAAAATATTCTCTAGGTCAGTTCTTTGGAATTTGGACTTCTGACACTTGCTTTGCCCATATGTTTTCCACATGTTGACTTAGCACGTGTTGGGTGTCATATTTTTAGCTCTTCTTTAATTCGCGAACATTCTTTGATCACAAACAAGCCGGAAAGTGTCCCAAATATCCATAATTTCTCCCATAAGCATCCAAAAACACCTTTTTCATTTTTTTCACAAACTTAGCATCCAAAACATTATTTTCTAAAAAAATATACCTAAAACTTATCATATCTAACAAAACAACCTCAGAAACTCCCATATTTTCATAGTTGTAAGCGTCAAAAGTGCTATATTTCTATAGCACATCAGTTCTCATGTTCTAACCTTTTAGTGACCTCTCTTTATGCTAAGGTAGTGGTGATGAAAAAAATTGATGAACAATGGTTTATATGGGAGAGAGTAAATGTCCCTTATTAGGGAAATATTATTGTATGCTTGTTTTATCTAAGGCTATAAGTGTGAAGAAAGATTAATGTAAAGCTTTTGGTATATGTCGTGGTTGATTGAGAAGTCTATGTGTGTCTTCATGGGGATTGTGAATAGAAGTTATTATTGAAAATAGTAGAGAATATGAGAAAATATCATAGGATTATTGGTTGACTAGAAGTTCATATGAGTTTATAATTATAGGATTCAATGTCATGTTCTATAGAAGTGGATGGACGCATTGTGAGTTATTGAATTCCTAGTATGAGATTGAAGTGGTAAGGTGTATTATTCTTGAGGTGAGAATTGTGAAAACATATAGGATATTTAATCCATAGTTTAGACTAATATTATGGTGCTATATGTGCTACCTTATGACGTTGAGTAGGGTTGAACATGGTGAGAGTATGTAGCTTAACTCAAGCTTAGATTGGAGTAGTTATATGTAACCATGTAAGAATTATAAGTTGAATCAATGAGCATAGTATTTAAGAGGATAAGTATAATTGAGGGAGTATTTGATAAGTGTGGCTTACCTTGAAAGTTAGTTGTTGTATTGACTAAGGCAAAGTGATTCTATCCTAGCTTATGTTTTATAGGCTTATCGTCCATGATTATAGAGTTATAGCCATGTTGTGATTCTTCGTGTAGATATCTTATAGAGATCATGCCCAAAATTATTTTCTCTCTAATGTTATTAGAGCTTCTTACAAAAAGTGTTGAAGGAATACTCTAGTTGAGTATAAGCTTTCAGTATAATTCAATCTGTATAGCCAACAATTCTGTTTAGCAATCAGACAAATAAACTCCTATAGTTTTCCATATTTTTAACTAGTCTTACTATCCAAAGTTTCATGAATATGGCTCTTCCAAGAGGTAATTTGTTCGTATCCATGTAAATTGTGAATTCAGTTTAATCCATGCATCATGTCTCTGATTCAGATATTTAGTCCTGATTCAGTTTATAAATATTCAGTGCATTATCTTAGTTTTCCAAGTATTTTAGATCAGACATTGTAATACACCTTGTAAGACCTTAGTCTCATTATCTCATGATTTGTGCTTAAATAATGAACTTGGTGATGACATGAAGCCCTTCTTTCTTTCATTCCTCTGCGTGCTTTGTTGATCGATAATTCCTAATGAGAAGTTACATACTTTATTCCATCTTTTGTAAATCTTGAAATTTTTATTACATCGGTTATCACTTCGCAGTTCTATATGTATGATCGTATCATAAACATTTCAAGTGAGTTCTAAACTCCCAGCATGAATTAGCTCCTTATAGTCAATAAAGTCAAGTCAGCTCAGAAATTAGTTTTATGATAGAAGTTTTAATGTTTCAGCTTATCTATATCCTTCATTAGCAGACATGTCATGTCTACATTATTCCATACTCATAAAGCTTCAATAATTTCCTACCCATCATTCAAGGATGAATGATTCCAAGGGGGAGATAATGTAACACCCCTCATTTTTGGGCTAGAATTCAAACTATCATTCCTACATGTATAAACTCTAATCTTATAATTTGTATATGAATATATGTATCCTGATCATTTACCTAGTGTGTGAAGTGCTATATAGGTAAAAAAAATGTTCATAGGAAATAGTTAGAGAAAAGTAGGTTAAGAGCTCTTAATTCGATCAAATTTTGGTATTCCATCCTACAAGGGTCAACTTTGAACGTGTCTAACTTCTGAAATATGTTAAACTTTGCATCTCTAGACACACCAAATTATATATAATAGAGTCCTCTTTCCAACACATCTAATTTCACCTTAATCCAATATCGGAGTAGAGAGTTATGTTCATCTTACTTCAGAGTGTCCGTCTTTTAACAAGGTGACGACTTGAGTGATAAGTCGTCAACTAAGTGACGAGATATCCACCTCATCATTTGCCTTAACCAGAAAATACCCTACATTACTTAGGAAAGTTGATGAGTAGGTTGATAAGCCATCGCCTAAGTGATAAGCTATCAACTAAGTTGTCACCCTTAATCAGAAAGTGTCCAAGTCCAGCTAGAGGGTGACGACTAGGTTGATAAGTCATCAACTATGTGATAAGCTCTCACTTAAGTCATCAGCTAAAAATTTCTACAAATTTTATCCAGTTTCCCTAAGGTAATTTGGTCTTTTCCTCGCACTAAAATCCTCTTCCGAGAATTAAAACCTCTAATACACACTATTTTGCCCCATTTTCCATCAGTTATCATACGTAAAAACCCTTCCTGTTTTGCCCAAGAACAAAAATTCAAGTTTCTTCTCATGAATTCAAGCATCCAAGATCCCAATTCCAAGATTCTTCTTCAAGTATTCAAAAAATTAAGGTATGCAGGGTATTTATCAATGGGTCCTTCCACCCAATGAGCCCAAAAGTCCCTTTTTTTATTAAAGTATGACATTTTCCCTCTTTAATGAAATTGTCCATGTTAATTATGAACTTAATCCTTGATTTTCTTAGTAATTTGAATTCAATACAAATCAACATGTTTCCCCCATGTGAATTAGGTAACTTCATGCTTTGAATTTAAATTACCCATGTTATATTCAATTGATTTCATGCTAAATCATCAAGTTATGAATTAAACCATGTAAATATGTTGTTCACTCAAGTTTAACACATTCTTGTGTTCAAATTCATTTTTCTAACTAATTTATAGAAAGTCTTATGCTTTGGGTATTTGAACTATGATCTTATATCACTATTTTAAATGTTGTTATCATATTTTGTGATCATTCAGTGCTGGTGGGTTATGAACACTCGATACCTATCTATTTATACATGTCTTTATTTTCAAGTTATAAGTTAGTCAGACCATGATTTCATTACTATATTCAAAATATCATGTTCATGTTGAGCACTTATCAATGTAGTACCACATCATATTAAACTAATAATAATACCAGTTTCAGTTCTGTTAGGAGTAGGATTTAGCACCGGGTGAACCCAGGGATGGGAGCTCACCTACCAGTAGAGGGTGTGTCCTTTAGTAGCTATCCCTAAATTCCAGAACTATGTAGTCAACATTGGTTTTAAGAGGTTTTCTTCCATTTTAGGGTTGACATTCTCTTAGGATGACTCCCTAGTCCATCGGGACACCAGTTAGTGGATCCACACAGCCATGTGGTAGTACCCGTGGCAAGGTACTGACACCCTTCAAACTGGGGTTACAGGTTGGACCCTGATTTGCTCAGATTGGTGTATGTTAGTTTCATGATAGCTCCCACAGTTTAAGTTCAGTTCAGTATTCAAAATAGTTCTATTCAGGTTATATGACCAATTGTACAAATGTCAGTTATTCAGTTATTCAATTTATTCAGAACAAGTTTATGCTTGGTTTTACATTCATTTTATATGTTCATGTTTTATGCTCAGTACTCATATATGATCCTCAGTACAGTTTTACAGCATAGCCAGCTTTACATGATATTTACATACAGTATTTATTTTCCTACAGCTTCCCAGCTTACAAAATTATTTTCATTTCATGATTTATAAATTTCATTGTGACTTGCCATCTCTATGTATACACATGTTTTAAAATGCATACATCAGCAATTAACTTATGTCCTCATCTTTAAATCATGTTTTAAATAATTCCATGATGTAATGCATGTCCCTATATACTCAGTACATTGCAAAGTACTGACCACATATATGCATTTGTAGCTACATTCCTTCATGATATAGGTACCAGATGTAGTCCATGCACCAGGGTCCGATAGTCCTCAGCAGTCAGCCAGTAGGTGATAAGTTCTCTTATTTTGGTTGTTGGATACATGTCCCATCCACCTACAGTCAGTATAGTAGAGGCGTCATGATAGTCAGTCAGAGTCATGATATGTAATTCAAGTTCTTTCTTTAGATTTATCACATTGTAAACTTTATCAGATTACATTCATTCAGATTTGATCATGATTATGCTTCCGCTCAGCAAATTTAGCTTGTATATACATTTTAAATAAGTTGCTTAAGTATCATGTCAGTGAATGGGTTAGCTTGGGATCACTTGTGGTTCTAAGCACTGTGTTTCGACTAGGTGTAGTCTCGGGTCATGACAGAGACTCTACTTTACATACTGCTCTTACTCTTATGAGACTAATGAACCTGGACGCGCTAATACTAATTTATTCAAGACTCAAAATTTGAGGTCATGATGGCACTTATCGTGGCTTAGCCCTCAGAAGTAAGCCCAATCGTAAGGGTTAAAAAAGTTCTAAAATTGTAATAAAACATAACATGACAAGACTTATAGAACAAAACAGGTCCTAAAACATAAGTCAAAGTGGAAGTCTGAAAGAAATACATAATTTAATACCAAACTCTTATGTCATAAGTACATAGTATCTAATAACTGATTCTAAAATATACATCTATCTTAGGAATAGATAAAGACATAAGAAACATAAGATAAGGCTTTGAAATGACTCTGGATGCCTAGAGTGTGTCAGTACCTTAATTCTTTAACTATCTCACACACAAACTTAGCCACCTTACGTAGTGGTCATACTAGGATATGCACTGAAAGGGCATAGTAGGTATGATTATGATCCACTTGTACTCAGTAGTTATCATAGGTCAACTGAACAAACTAAAAACTAAGATAAGTAAAATATACTATGAGTACGTCACCTACAAACAAAAAAGTCTCAAATGGTAGCTCACATTGTCTCCGCTAACATTTTTAATATATAAATATATAGAAACAAAAACAACACTAACATGTGAAAAAATACATTGAAACTAAGCACAAATCAAGAAATTAAGCAAGATGCTTGTGTAAATGAAATGGAATGCAAGGTGGATGGATGAATGATGAAAGCCATTGCATGACTTTCTGTAAACACACACCGAAATGCGGCTCCCAAGTAAGATCCATAGGGGGTTCAAAACCTATATACTATATCTCAATCTCATACTCAACACAAGGCATCTTTCCGAACCATGTTCACAGAGAAGGTTTTAACAAAACTGGTTTTTTTTCTTTCCAAAACAGTGTTTCTCAATAGTACTAATATCTCATGAATGTACATATTTGGAACAAGGATGTAATGATATTTATATATATATATATATATAAAGACAGAGAGATAAAAATCAACTCAATATGGTCACAATTCATGATCATCAACTTCAATTTGGCACCAACAAAATAAATATGCATATAAGACATCATTAATATCATATAAACCCCTAACTCAACAATTTTTATCATGATAAAGGCAAGAAGTGCTCAAATAAGGACTACATTAATAAAATAATCCCTTACACAGGCATCATATCTAGAAGAAAGGCATTCAAATGCATAGATAAGGCCAATAATGTTAAATAAAGTCCCCATATGGGCAACACACTACATCAGATTTCACAAACCAACTACAACAAAATATACGCCCCCATCGAGCACACAACAGTAAAAATAATCTCAAAATAAAAACTCCATAGTTATTTACCCTAATCCATAGTATGCTTTACTTATTTATTAACTACTCAGCTCATTTTGAAAGAAGTTAAGCCATAATCTACCACAAAATGATGAATTCCTAGACTAAAGTGCCTGAACTTAGAGTTTTTTCCTCACGAACAACATCAGAATCAACTACAATATTCAAATGGAGCATTGACACATTCAAAAAAATTATTGATGCCCATATTACCCATATTTGGGTCAAATCCAAAATGGGTATGGAAAATGAGCTCAAAAATGAGGGGTAAAACAAAAATTTTAATTTAAAAACATATTATCCAAGTTTATTGGAGTCTACAGGAGAAAATCCATGAAAAAAAGTTTTAAAATGAGGTTGAAATCAAATAAATATCCTTTTTAAGCTTTACCAATAAAACCCCTAATTTTTTCATTTTGAAATCATGATTTGAAAGTATCCTATATGATATAATTGATGAAAAATAACATTAATAAGGTTTTGGAGCTTAACCAAGCTTAAATGGTGAAAATATCCTCAAGATTCGCCCAAACATAAAGCTCAAAGGTCCAAAAATAGTGGGAAAATGTGAAATTAGGCTTTCATATTGTTCAGTAAAGGGTACCTTGCGAAAACGGCCAACCCTTTACGTTCGTGGGGGTCAACATTGATTGTCCAATTAAATTAGCCTTCATATTTGAAACAAGGGCTTTACGTTTGCACTCGAGTTGATCCTCAAATGACCAAAGTAGTGAGGAACTGGCCTAGAGTCATCACTCCATCAGATATCAAGAGTTTCTTAGGTTTAGTTGGTTACTAAAAATGGTTTTCAAAGGATTTTTCTTTGTTGTTTCTCCCATATCCAGACTGATGAATAAGAAAGATAAATTTATTTGTCAAATTCTTGCAAGAAAAGATTTTAGGAGATGAAGACTTGACTCACCACCGCTCTAATTATTTACTTTGACAGAGAGTTCAAATGATTTTGTGGTATATTGTGATGCTTCCAGAGTTGGACTTGCTTGTTTATTGATGCAGAAGGGCAAGGATATAGCATATGTCTGTAGATAGCTCAAGCCTCATGATAAGAACTACCTAATTCATGTTCTTGAGCTGACATCAATTGTTTTTGCCTTAAAACTTTGAAGGAATTACCACTAGAGGTTTTATATCGATGTGCTCACTGATCACAAAAGCCTTCAGTATGTGTTCAGCAATAAAGATCTAAATCTTTGTCAAAGAGACGGCTAGAGTTATTGAAGGATTATGATATTAGTGTCTTGTACCATTCGTGTAAAGCCAAAATGGTGGTTGATGTTCTTAGTAGGTTGTCTATGGGAAATATTATTCATATAGAAGATGAGAAGAAAGAGATAGTTCAATAGGTTCACCAGTTTGATAGATGGGAGTTTAGTTGGTCAATTTAGCCAAAGGTAAAATCTTAATTTGTAATGGTTAATAATCCTCTTTGATAGCCAAAGTGAAAGAAAAGTAAGATAGTGATACTATTTTTCTTAAATTGAAAGAAAATGTCCAAAGTCAGAAGGTTGAGGTTTTCTACCAAGGAGGAGATGTTGTTCTTCATTGTCAGGGTAGACTATCTGTTTGAGATGTCGATGACTTGAGATAGTGGATGTTAGCAAAATCTTACAATTCTCAATATTTTATTCACCCAGGAGCCACTAAGATGTACCATGATTTACGAGAAGTCTACTGGTGGAATGGCATAAAAAGGATATCGTAGAGTTTGTGGCTAAACGTCCAAATTGCCAATAAGATAAGGTTAAGCACAAGAGACATAATGGTATGCTTTAGGATATCACCATTCCTACTTGGAAGTGGGAAGTGGTGAATATGGACTTCATTATAGGGTTGTCACGTACTTGTTGGCAGCATAATTCTATTTGGGTTATCATGGACCGAATGACTAAGTCGGCCCATTTTTTCAAGTAAGGATTATTCTATGATCTAACTTAAGGAGTTGTTAAAATTGCATGAAGTACCTTTGACTATCATTTTAGGTTGACGTACTCAGTTTACCTTTCAATTTTGGAAGACATTTCAGAAGGGTCTTGGTACTCAAGTTCATCTTAGTATAATATTCCACTCAGGGAGAGATGGTCAGGTAAAAAAGACCATTCAGACCTTAAAGGACATATTGATAATGTGTGTGAAAGATTTCAATGGTAGTTGAGATAATTGTTTTCCTTTGGTTGAGTTTTCTTATAATAATAGTTGTCGCACCAGTATCCATATGTCTTTGTTTGAAGCACGTTATGGTAGGAGGAGTAAATATCCCATTGGCTAATTTGAATGTGTTAAAGCTTCCTTGAGAGGGCCATATTCTATTAATGAGGTTGTCAAGAAAGTTCAACTAATTAGATAAAGGTTTCAAATAGCTCATAATAGTAAGACATCCTATACAAATGTGAGGAGAAGGGAGCTTGAGTTTGCTATTGGTGATCTTGTCTACTTGAAGGTTTCACCCATGAAAAGGGTGAAGAGATTTGGTAAGAATTCATAGTTCAATCCCTTCTATATTGGTCCTTATAAGATTGTGGGTCACTTTGGCAATGCAGCCTATGAGTTATATTTACCTACAGACTTAGCATCGATGCATCAAGTTTTTCATGTGTCCTTGTTAAAAAATGCATTGTTGATCTCATATTGGTTGTTCCCTTAGATAGTGTGGATGTGAAAGATAGTCTCTCTTACAAAGAGGTCCCAGTTAAGATTCTTGGTCGTCGGGTTCATTAGTTGAGAATAAAAAGGCTGATTTATTAAATATTTTAGGGAGAAATCATTCAGTTGAGGAAGCTACTTGGAAAACAGAGGAAGCTACTTGGAAAACAGAGGAAGCTATGATTACCAAGAACCCCCATCTTTTCTCCTCAAACTCAGTTCCAGCTTGAGGTAATAGTTTTCCCTTAATTAACTAATTCTTTTTGTCATATGTCACCAGGTATTCTCATTCCATAACATGCATTCACGAGTTTGTTTCAGTCCATGTTTTAGATACTCAGTTATTATGTAAGTATTCAAATCTTATAAACTCAGTGTGGAATTTGCATCTCTTTCCCTAACACTTTAGCTTAGTTAGTTTTCATTCGCATATAAATGACCCTAAGGGGAAAATATTATAACACCCTAAAAATCTAAGATAAGATTAGATCCATGATTTAAGTACATGTAAAATCAAACAACGTGTTTTAGTGGTATAATAAATGATTTAAGCATGTATTAAGGCCACAAGTAACTCCTAGCGTGTGGCCAAGTCAAAACCTTCCTTACGGATTGATTTCTTGAGAAGAATCTTTCTATGGTCAAATTTAATCGATACTAACCCCTACATTCTAATGTATTTTTTATCTTAAGACCCACTAAATAATAGATATTTTAATTATATTTCCAATTCATTTGATTTTACCTTAATTTGACATCAGAATAAAAAGTTATGGCCATTTTAGTGAAGCATTGTCCAGCAGTGAAAACCTATGACCGTAGGTACCATTGTGGTGAGATTATATGGCTGTATAATCTAGCTAATAAAAAAACGTCCCCAACATCTGAAATATGAAAAGTATACCTCCCAACCATGATATAAAACCATTACTATGGTTAGAAACCACTATCTTAGATATGATCTTGACTTCTAAAGTTGATCTAATTGGAACCTACAACTTACAAACTAAGGTACTATCATAGGTGTGTCCCAAAATTATACCAAGGCTTATCTGGTAGAGTTAAGAGAGATCATATCCAACTCCTAACCATGAATCCTACTAAAAATTATAGGTAGGTTCCATGATCGTGGGAAGATCTCGTACGTCCCTTCTAGTGGCTTATCAATTATAAATTTAAGAGGGAACCTGTTGAATCATAGGGGGTGCACCACCTTAAAAGGGACCAAGTCCCTTAGAGTCAGATACAGGTAATAAAGTAGTAAAGTAGTAAGGAAATAAAACTTTGCAGAAAGGTAAAGAACACAATGATTTAATGTGGAAACCTCTTTTCTCAAGGGAGGAAAAACCACGGCTTGCCCTCACAAAAACTCAAGAATCCACTATAATCAAACTCATGATTATAGATGCTATTGGAACTTAGATCTGAGCTCCACCAACTTGTAATAACCTTATTACAAACTCTTCTTGAAAACTCTTTCAAGATCTCTTCTCGGTATTGATTAACTCTAACCAATATCGACTCATGTAACTCTACATAAGCACACTCAAGACACAATAAAAGCATTACACTTATAAGAAGAGTAATTCAATTACATACCAAGATTTTCCTCAAGAACAATTACTCTTTCAAGACACAAAAACTTGGAACTTGAGCAATATTAAGTTTTCATTGTTTTTCTTCTTGAATAGCTAAAATTCAAAAACTATTGAATTGAGAAGCATTCTTTTATATTTATAGTAGGATAATGATTAGGGTAGAATTTTGATTGGGCTAGGTTTCCTGATTGGTACACAGATCACCTGTACAGTTGGTTATACAAACAGAAAAAACTGCGAAGCCATGTGACAGTTGTATGTTTCCATGAAGACCTAGGGATCTGGTCCCTTGTTGCCAACTGATCATCATCAAAACAAGATATAGTAATTTTCCCCCTTTTTATGATGACAAACCATAAATTTTGGAGCATCAAACTTCATTCACCTTATTTAATCAGAGTGATCACCACTATTGCCACTGAATGCTCCCCCTATCACTGTGCACCATGCATCTCCCTTTTAATATACCTTCACTTCTTCCCAAAGTTAATATACCAACATACTTCTCCCTTTCAATATGCCTGCACTTCAACACATCATTCAACATAAGTGTCACACCTGGTACCTAGTCCTTTCCACATGAATTCAGAATTCCTACTTCCAGCATCATTGAAAAGTAAGAACAGTAAACCAAGAGTAAAATAGTTAGTTAACTCATAGGACTGGGGAAACACTAACATGAAGAACAACTTTTAAAGTAAAGAAGAGACAGATGAAAGACACAAACAAGGATTCATTCATATATAAAAGTTAAGTATCATTACAGTGCAAGATTTAATTTTTTTTGTTCCATAAAAACATCCACAGGAATCAAGAAACTAAACGGATAAAGGACTTGAGAAGAGGGTTTGGAGAAGTGGAGCCATCTTATTATATTTTGTAGCATAACAGTGTAACAATTCATTGGTTAGCAGCTTTATATTTGTATTCAAGACAAGAACCTCATCAGTTAGAGTTGAAACTCTCTTCTTTAGTTCAATATTCTCAACTCTAAGCTCTTCAGAGACACTTGGATTCTTATTAGAAAGATGTTGAATTGTTATTTACAATTTGCTAATCTTTGCATCCTTAGCAATTGTCTTGAGCTTCAATTCCTCTATTTCTTTGTTGAGATCTTCTTGAGAGATGGCTTTGCCATTACATTCCTAATAAGTCTCATGTTATTTTTTGGGGGTTAATTCAGTTAGGTAAGTGGTTATCTTTTATTGATGAGCCGGTCTCTATATTGGCTAGGGATGTTAGGCGGTTGTGCTCTAAAGTGATCCATGTGGTTAAGGTCCAGTGGAAACATCGACCTGTAGATGAGGCTACTTGGGAGGTTCATTCTTATATATGAAGTTTATGCCCCCAGCTCTTCATTGATTCAGGTATTTCTTTGCCTTAGTTCGAGGATGAACTAGATTTTTAGTGGTAGATGATGTAACGATCTAAAAATTTGATGAAATATGTAAAATTTATGATTTTGTGTGATTTGACTATTTTACCCTCTCCATAGTTGTATTATGGTATTTCTACAATTTAGGAGTGATTGGTATAATTTTCGATGCATTTTGGTACCATTTATGAGATATTGTGGTTTTTTATGGCTTTAAGAGTCTTATTTTAGACTTATGGGATATCTTTTGATTTGTGCGTAGGGTGGCTAAACGGACTACGTCAAAAGCTCTGGAATATCGATTATAGGCTAGGTAGACCTTTGGTTCGAGTCCTGGTGCACCCGAGCTCATTTTGACCGATTAATCGAAAAGTTGAAAAAATAGAAATATGGGTGTGGGATCCACCTTTGATCGAAACGACCTCGAATGGGAAATACGACTTCGCCAGTAGATCCAAAATATCAATTTTACAGTGGTAACATGTTTGATGTGATTTTACGCCTTTTAAATCTCATTTTAACCCTCGGTTTGGAAAATTGCAATTTTGGGTTTCGGGGGTCAACTTTTTGAAAACAATGTCTTTTGAAAATTCAACTTTTCCAATACGTCCAAAATGTCAAATTTAGTGTGTTTCGTAGTTTTTTTGCGTATATCGGACTCCGAACGGATCTCAGGCACTCCGTCGATGTTTGGATTGGACTTATAAATGAAAAATCTGGTGCATAGCAGATTTTTTAGGCTATAAAAATAGTTTTTTCCCTCTTTTTAGACCACTTTGTTCATTTTTTATCTTGCCTCTTCGGATTTAAACCCTAAAATAGTGTGGGAGCTTAAAAGTAAAGTTTGTGGGAGCTTGGAAAGCAAGATTAATACCTATTTCTTGATTTTATTACGGATTTAAGGTAAGAATTCACATTTTTCTTAGTAATTTCTTGATTAAATTCTCATAACTCCAAA